>PVJL010008736.1:0-63905 GCA_004026885.1 Lyroderma lyra
CTTGTATCACTGCGTGAACTTTTAGACTTCTCTCTAGTATCTAAATCAATTTGAGAAAGAGGCTTACCATCTGGATCTCACTTTTTTCTTTTTACCATTTTCTGCTGTTGCCCTTTTCTTTTCTTTACCCATAGACTATTTTTCTATGATTCATTTCATGAATTTTAATCCCCATACCTTATTTTGACTCTAATACATTTCATTTATTTAAGAACTGAGTATATTAGAAAGGTTATCATCATTAGGTTAGACTTCTTAGAAGGAGCGATTCTATTGTCCCAATATTTTTATATTGTTTCCACTTCCTGACCAATGCCTTAGACACACAATTCAAATGCTTGCTTGACATATCTATCTAGTCAACCTCCAAAGTACATAAAACCACACTTATCTTCTTGTAAAACTTTCACACACTTTATATAGTCAATTGCTATATATTGTGCTTCACAAATAGAATCTTAATGTTACCATGAGTGTAAAGGAAGTGCTTCTCACTTAAGATAATGCAAAAAGTTTTAACATCCATTGTGAAAAATAGGTGAAAGGGAAGTAAGAATGTAGAACCTTGTAGCAATTGAAAAATGAGATAAATTGCTACAAGTGAAGATAGTAAGGAGAGCACTGAAAATAATTTTTCAGTGTAGAGTAAACAGTACTTCTAGTAGAACTGAAATTTGCAGAGAAGAGAGATTAAAGGTTAATAATATCTAGATTATTGGTGTGAGCAATTGGGAGAAAAAGACAGCAGTTACTGAGATGGAGAAGAATAGGGAGAAACAGTTGGGGGCATCTGATTCTGCTTCCAATACTGGTGAACAAGCATGGGATTTTGCTGACACGAGATGTCTGTCGTGCTTCTGGGTGTTCTGTGCATCAAGTGCAGTACCTCCCACAGCTATGAGCGTCCTGTGAAGGTTCCTACGATACCTGCAAAGGCCTGACACCGTGGGAAGAAGCAGCACACTGGGGAGCTACCAGTGATTTTTTTTGTAACTTTAGATATTTATTACTCAATGGTTTTATAAGCATCTAATTACCTGAATTAAACCTAATTCTGTAATGGTTTCTGTTTCACTGACTCAACCTTGACTAATTCCTCATCTCAATTCTTTAAACTAATGCACTAAAAGTATTCTGCAAGGAAATATATCAAAACATTTCAATTATGTTATCTCTTGGAAAAGGGGTGATTCTTGACATCATTTTTGTCAAATACTTTATTTTCTGAAATTTATAAACTTATAAGCATTATAATATAATAATCAGAAAAAAGAAATGTATATCTCTTAGGCTTTAATAAGATAATAATTATAATAGCAAATAAAATTAATTAATATCTGTACCCACTGCATACAGCCACTGTTCTAGGCACTAGGACACAACTTTGAGTAAAACAGAGTAATTACTATGTTCGTTAAGCTCATTTAGATGTCAAGAAGAATGACAGAACAGTAAAGGAATGGAGACTGGATGAATTGTAAGCAAAAGCTTAAATGAACTGAAATATGATGTCATGTATTATATTTACACAATAATTGGCCGAACAAAAAATGGCTGGTACAGCAGTCGTGAGATGGAAATTTGTCTGACTTATTTGAGACACTTATTCAAGGAGATGAAGGTAAATGGTTTGCCAGGAATGATGGGAAGAGGGGTCAGAATTTATTAAAGGCTTTCAATTGTTATTCTAAATGCAATGAGGAAGCAGGGCACTGTGTGGAAAGCCATGGGAACAGACATGGAGTACTATGATTTCAGTCACATTTTAAAAGTATTACTGACTCGTGTGTGGAGAAGAGTCTGAAAAGGCCGTGGGTGCAGGGAGGAAGCCAGTAGACCTGTTAGAAAATCTCTGCGGGCAGCCCAGCTTATAGATGTCAGAAGCCTGAGCTAATGGACTAAAGTAGAAATGGTGAGAAAAAAATGTGTGCATGGAGGGGTGGGGAGTTTAAGACTTATTTTGAAGGTAGATCTCAAAAGATTAGTCCTGGGGAAAAGACAAGAATAACTGAAGGCAATTCAATTTTGGGTCAGAATAACAATAATTGAATGTTGCTATATTATACTTCTAGAGGTGTTTATATGTGTAATCATCTTATATTTTCAAAACACTATCAGAAACATTCTTTGTTATCAATTTTTTGGATGAAAAACTGAAATATAGATTTAAAACACTGAGCACAAGATCACACAACTAGTAAGTAGTGGGGAAGAGAGAAAGTTCTCCCAGGGACAAAGTTGTTTTAAAATGATAACAAGGAATGTAACACTTTGCTGTATTCCACTGGTTATGTAAAAATATTTCTGCTGTTTTATTTCCTATGACATTGTGTAAAAACATCAAGTGATGTATTCTTTTATCTATGCAGGATATTATTATAGATTTACTGATAGAGATACCTTTGCCGAAGAAGCCTTAACTGTGGCAGTCCAGAAATTCTATAGTTTACCATGTGATTGGGCAATTTTAAGGGAGGATGATTGGTTCACCATAAAAAATTACCTACAAAAACATATAGGCTTTAAGGCCTACAAACATATATATTTGTTTATATTTTAATAATAGATAATACCTACTGTGTGCTTACTGTTTGCTAGCCATTAGTCTAAGTGCTACATGTGTATTGGTTCATTTAATACTCATGGTAGTCCCAAGAGTTGCATTACTATAATAGGTCATTATAATTATTTTCACTTTACAAATAGAAAATCGAATTTCACAGGGATTAGAACATTTGTCTAAAGTCACACATCTAGTAAGTGGCAGGGTTAAATCTGAAGACACAAATTTGGCTTTAGGTTCCATACACTTAAGCACTGTCTAATACTTGTATCTTGTGTTTCTTTGCTGACTATCAAAGTGAAAAGTAATTTCTATTATAGAATATATAATTGTGTAACAATAAGGACAATAATATTTTAGCAATTGTAATAGAATATCAATGCATACTTCTGATTCTTACATGAAATTCCTAAAGGCATACATGGGAATTTGTCCTCTAACATAATATCATTTCTTTGCATAATTGAGGAAATGATTGGATTCATATTACTGTGGAAGGAAACGTAAGCATGTGAGATACAAGGTACATCAGTATGGTGTCTTTACTTTGTTTAAAAACAAACAACAATAGAACACAATCTTTTATAGAGCTATTTTGTGCATTCATACATATATTTATATTTTGTACCGTTTTCCTCTTTACTCCCCAGTTTCTGAAGAATCTAGTTTATGTAGTTTTGAATTACGTAAAATTACCTAAAATTACCCTTGACATTTCTCTCATTTCATTTTTTTTAAATTCAAGTATGGAATTTATGAGGAGCTTATTTTGCTTGACCTTCAGATAATATAACTCCTACATTGTGTTTTTCTTGAGTATTCTCATTTTTAAAATGGTGTTTGTTTGCTCTCTATCACAGGACTCATAAACACCGCAGTCAAAATTTAATGCACAAAATGTCATGAATATGAAAATAAAGGGTCTATGAACTCCCAAGTTGAAGAGCATATATTCATATATTTTAATACATACCAAAATTAAACTTAACTATTACAGCACAATATTATACAATGACTGCATCCTAATTTTTTAGGTTGATAAGTGAATTTGGGAAAAAGAAATGGGCTATCATTATAGGTCAAGATAGCTCATGTCACCTTGTTTTCAGTGGGTATTTTTCTATGTTGAATTTGTGTGTCAAGAACAATCTATATTTTTTAGGTAAAAAAATTTCAAAGAACTGAATAAAATGACCATTTTATAATAATATTATGACCATTAACACAGAAGTTTCAGTTCAAACTATGTGCAAGCACTATTTTAGGTTTCATCTTGTTCAATTTCCACACCAAATCTATTGGGTAAGCCCTATTGTTATTTACACAGAGAGCGCGAGTAACTCGTCCAGGGTACAAAAGGGAACATTGTTTTGCTTGAAGCATATAAAATAAATCCAGATACACACAATGTGTAGTTATCAGGTCATTGTGGATATTCTTCTTTGATACTGAACTATATCAAGAAAAAAATTTTAATCTGTTTTATTATGATGCATTGGTCTATGTTACACTTTGAACGGATTCTTTATCAATGTACAATTTTGGAAAATATTGGTTTACTAAACTGCATTCATCATCTAATCATTTCTATATTTCATTATGAAGTTTCAAAAAATAATATTAATGTCACTATTAATATCATCAGAAATGTCCTGAGTTGTTGAGAAGACGTCAAGTCAATGATGGCAGGAATAAGTTTTACAAATGCCTCATTTTCCTCAGACATCTCTCACCAGCAGGCCCAGTTTGGGATCTTGTGCTTCCTGTTCTAATTGTCAGATCGTTGTGGGCTCCAGAGGATTTCCTGTGCCTTCTTTCAACAAAGCTCTCTATAAAATTTTTAAAAGCATTGTACATTATTTATTGGTAGATCCTAATGTTCCAGAAACTAGAACTCTTTCAATCAGTTTTCAACCTTCAAAAAAGGAAAAGCGTATCTATACCTCTCACAGGATGTAGTTTATGGCCTTTGTCTTTATAGTTTTAAATCTCATTTTATTCCTTTATGCATCATTTAGTGGGTGTTTGAGAGGCAAATTTCTCTAAGTGATGTTGGATATAAGTAAATTACCAGTCTCTCTTTATCATAGTGCCAATGTATCACTCTAGTTTACTGTCAGAAAGACGTTCAGCATGAAAATTAAATGTTTATAATTATACAAATATGTTGAACTATTTCTTTAAAAATATAATATATAGAATTATGCAGAATGTGGTTAAAATGGTAAAAATAAGTGAAATAAACATCCTAGAATATTCATTTTGTCTTAAATAAAGGTAGTGATAGTACATACTATTTCAATAGCATACTCATATGGTAATGAATAAATTTTCACTTTTTTTGCAAAATTATGTTTATTCTCACTTGTATAGCTGAGTAATGGTAATTTAACCACTTCTTACTGTCTTCTCTAGGAAAATGTTGGAAATCTACAGGTTAATTTTTGAATTTTGAAACCAACAATTAAAAGGTTAAGAAATTGGAAAAGACTAATGAAACTATCATAATTCATGGGGTTAAAAATCTAATAAGCTTTCATGTAAACACAAAATTATTATTTGTTTAATTTCTGCTACTGAAAATGCTTTGATGTAGAAAGACAAAATATAGAATGTGGAATGAGTCAAGATTGCTTTCCATTCACATACCAGGTAAACACCAAAGAAAATGGAGAAATGCAGGGTAGATGAGATGAAAATATTGCAAGTGAGCAGATGTTCAAATCTGTTGAGGAAGTCATTATTTTCCATTTCCACTTCTTTATAATCTGGAGTCTTAGGAAATGCCTCCAGATTTCCCTGAGTTTACTAAAAACATTTTGAATGCAGATGTTTGTTTTATGGAATAGTTCACCATGCAATTTCTATTACTTATCAGTTTGTCAGTAGTTCAGAAAGTTTCATTCAAGTGAAGATGTCACAAAGAACATCTGGATTGGGGAATTTTTACTTCTAGTTACTTTTCCATCATTGGCCCTGTTCAATGTAACCCAGGAAAAGAGAGGAGGAAGTCAATCTGCTTTGTCTCCATTGACTTACGAGGTCTGATCTCTTCCGAAATCCGGTACTGATTAAGAAAGGTTTGGAATACATTACTAAGTGGTCTTATGAAATATATTTTCTTAAGAGCTTTAAGAACATGGTAGAAAACTATTTTTTCTTTGTATATCAGACAGAGGGATGAATAAAATCAAAGGTCCTAAACCTCTGAAACCGTATACAGGCGTTTTAAGGCGAGGGCCCTGGTGCAGTATTCGGAGGAGCAGGTTCAGTACACAGCTTTCCCCAGATTCTCCAAAGGCTGAGGAAACCGCACAAAAAGACAACACTCAATGAAAACAGACTCTTTCCAACCTTATAATTGTATGACTATGCTTATGTAGTCAACAAAACATAAATAAACTGGCAAATAGGACCGAATATCTTGACTACATGTGGCTTTTCAAAAAATAAATATTTAGAAATAAAGACACT
The DNA here is from genome assembly GCA_004026885.1 of Lyroderma lyra. Taxonomy (NCBI): domain Eukaryota; kingdom Metazoa; phylum Chordata; class Mammalia; order Chiroptera; family Megadermatidae; genus Lyroderma; species Lyroderma lyra. Next base: position 6,038 of record PVJL010008736.1, read on the forward strand.
TGACATTGTGGCAGAGGTCTATAATTTAGAGAGGAATGTTATTTACTTCATGTATCACACACACACACAAAACGTATAGAAGTGCATACTTGTTATTTACAATTTCTTTACTATGGTTTTCAAATCCTTACAGAAAGCTATTCATTTTCACTGGTGACTGATGGTCACATTAAGATACTCTCTGACAAAGACAGGGTACCAAGGAAAATAAAGACAGGGCTTGTTTATGTCCCTTTTGTATTCTTTTGAAAAAGTATGTGCTGTCATGCATAAACTATTTTTTTGTTTAATGCAAGAATGGAAAATGGTCACTTAATTCATTTTATTAAATGTGGTTTATTTCACATCATTCACACAGACTCAAACAGCAGAGTTTTATGAACCTTCTGGAAATAAAATACTATACAATGAAGCCCAGGTAGCTGAAATACACAATGAGACTTCTGTATATATCAATCGTGTTTACACGATGAGAAGAAAATTATATCACTCTTCTCAAAATTTGTTGTTTATTAAATTTATTTATATTAATGTTTCATATATAACTCTATGAGCTTGACTTTCCTTGAAGTAGGAGCTTTCCAATCCTAATTTAGTGTTCTTTCAAGGGTACAGTAGTAGTTTTATATCATCAGATCCTAGGCTGTGGAACGAGGAAACTGAACAGTATTGGTAATAAGGGCTATAAAGTTTATTTTCCAAATCATTGATTTACCTCATTTCTGAAATGCAAGCAAGTTTTTGGAATTCAAAAATCCAATCTCCTTGTACTTCTTCAGATCTGCTATACTGCATCTGTGGTATTGACTACCTTGTGTTTCCTTTAATTCACTTTATAGAAACTTAATAGGCAGAAAGTTTCCACTTGGATATACTAATTTTGTTAGAATTGCTTTAATGTCCAAAGTAAGTATGCCAATAAAGTTTGATGAGATACTCATAAAGTCCCATACTCCAATAACTAATGTGTCCTTAGATACTGTTTTAGCAGGATCATTTATAAGTCTCTTAACTACACTTAAAAGTAAACAAAGAATCACAGAAACATCAAGAAAACTATGCTGAATAATGACTTGCCAAAAAATAATAAATCATGGCAATTCATACAAGAATTCTCTTCAGATTAATTTTATATTTAGCATTATCTGCACTGTCAGGATTCTTCATATGTAAAAAATTAATTACTAATACCTGATAAAGATACCAAATTAGGTGTTTCAAGGATAGAAGAATATGGTCCTCAGCCTTGAGGAGATTATCTGCTAAATAGCTTGCAACTCTGCATGAACAACATGATGCAGACCAATAAAATCTGCAGTTGAACTGCAAAGTGACCCAAAGGGCTTAATAAGAGATAGGGCGATACTACTATGTCAACAAATAATTATGAAATTTTATTTGGATGGTATTGAAGAATGACTTAAGTCATGTGGCATTGATTCATACCTTTTGATCACATAGAGCACCTTTTATGAGATATGATCCCTGCCTGTCCCTCTGAATTCATTTTCTACTACTTTCTCCTCATATTAGGTTCCACTATCTTCTTTCTGATACTCAAATAGGCCAATTTAATTCCCATGCCTGGGCCTTCAAAACTGATATAATCACTGCCTGAAATTATTTTCACTCTACCTCCACCACCAGTGGTAGCTTGGCTGGCTTTTTTTCATCTTTAATACTTTGAATCAAATTATAGCTCTTTAAACAAGATGAGCTGGCCACTCTGTTTAAATTACTCTCTTGGTCTATCTTGTGTGTGAATGAGTTCATATTCATGAAATCATATTACTTTCTTTTATTTTATTTCCCACTACCCTCTTATAGGATTTCATATTACTTTTTAATAACCAAATTGTTTATTCATTTTTTTGTTTACTATATCTTCCTCAATTAATATATAACAATCTTCATAATGGCAAAGGTATCACCACCTTCTTCCTTGTCCTATCAATGCTTAAAACAGTGCCTGACAAGTAGTAGATGTTCAACAGTATTAATAAATTTGACTTAGATATAGTTTGGGAATTTACTTAACAGAAGAAAGCTCTATTGGACACTTTAAATTTATAAAACTAAACACATAGATCTAGTACTTTTTATTTAAATATTCTTGAGAATTTTCTTTCTTTTTTTTTTTTTTTTCAGTAAAATAGTCTCAACCCCATTTCCCACACTAATCAAACTCACAATGAGGGATTTGGATCTAAAAGGGTGGAATAGGTAAACACCATGCCTATTGCATCCCAGGATCACCCCAAAATTACAAATAAATTATAGAACAATCAACCTTAAGGATCACTTAATGACTTGCTGAACAGAATACCTATAACTAAGCATATAAAGAAGAGGCCACATTGAGAGTGGTAGGAGGGGTGGAGAAAAAACAGGCTGACCCCAAACTCACAGAGAGTGAACACTGGGAGGGACACCTTAGTGACAGTGGTTCCCCAGAAGAGAGAACAGTCCCAGCTAAACACCAGGCTCCCCAGTCCCAGGGTCCTTGGCCACGAAGTGGAGTTCCCACAATACCTGGCAGTGAAAATCAGTGAGGACACTGTCTGCTTGGCCCATTGAGATGGAAGGCAGCTTGAGACCCAGAAGCCCTCTTAAATGGCCCACATGCAGACTGCCTTGCTTGCAAACACTCACCTGCTCTCTGATGGAGGGCCAGCAACTTGAAGGGCACCAAAGACAACACAGAAAGAGTGAGTTGAGGGGCTTTGAAGTGAGGGCTGGAGGGAGAGCAGCCATTATCCCTGCATGGAGCATGCCTCACCTATAGACTACAGAAGGGCACCATCTTTTCTATGTTGAACCCTCCTCCAAAGGGCCAAATCTGAGACTAGATTGGTCTGATAAAATCCATGTGTGTGCACCACCTTGGTGACACCCTGGGTCCCCACCCCACATAGCATCACCTGGAGGATTCCTGGTTCTTGGGTGCTGGATCTACCCCACAGGCTGGAGAAGCCTTTTACTGCAGCATATGGCCCAGATATATCTAACGTAACAAAAACATCACCGTGGAGGCACAACTTACCATCCTTCCCTTGTAAAACAATGCTATGAACTCTTTGCTAGTCATTAAATTACAATTATAAAATTTGGGAAGTCACTTCCCTCCACTCATTTTGAAACATAATGCTTACAAACAAGTATAATTAATTCATTAAAGATGGTGATATGTGTTTTCAAATCTGCCAAATACACATTTATTTTGATGATATGGTAATAATATTAAGTGTGCTTTAAAATAAATTATTTTTGACCAAAGGATCAGAAACTACAAACACATTCAGACTTCGGAAAACTTCTCTAGAACTCTGATTTCTGTGTTCTTTGGAATAAAAATTTGGTGAGAATATTAATGGATCAGCATCAAATAAATTTAGTAAGAGGAAATTAAACAAAGTTAAACACATATAGTAACTACGTTACTCTGCATTACAGATCTCTAAAAAGTAGACACAGTATACAGAATTTCTATAATTGAATTCATAATAATATTGACTGATCATAAATAGTAAAAAGAGTAATTAAAGATAATATAAATGTTTTCTCAAAACCTTATGTGTAAGAAAGACATACTGCATTTACTTATCACTCTAAATCAAAAATATTTTCTGAAATCCTTTGTACTATTCTAGTAAAATAGTCAACCTCAGTTATTACTGGGGTTTTATTCTTTCCTCCTCAAAGTATCTTGTAAGGACCTTGGGTTATATGAAAGACTGGGGGAGGGTGTGGTCTTTACCCATAGGAATTATCATCCTTATTATTGATCCTTTTATGAGCTGCAGCTATGTGACTGTGAGATACACACATGGTCCTCTGCTTCAGGCAAATTCAGAAATATTCTCTATAGCAACTAGCCCCTCTGACCCTAGATTAACTCATATAAACCATCACTGTAAACATCTTCCATAAAGCTAATGAAGCTCAAGTTTCAATGTCCCCACACTTACACACCCTGTTAAATGTCTTCGGATGGGCTCTAGCAATTTGTTCACCAGTCATAGTTGTTTTTTTTCTCTTTCTTAATTTGCAAATATTTTAAAAATGCAATTGGTAGACCCCTATCTTCTTAACTTTCCCTATATCACATGATGTCTTGTGTTACATGGTTTTAGAGTAAAAACATAAGTAGACTTGGGGATATGATTAAATTTGGTTGAATGCATTTATTTTTGTGGTCTGTAGTCACATCTATATTAAATTATTTAAAACCACTGTAGGAATTATACTATGATTCACTGTGCTGACTCGTTCTGCATTATTGTGACATAAAACTGTCACAAAATTTAAGTTCAATGCAGCTCATATTCTTTTTATCGTTGGAGAAAAATGCTTCCACCACATCACATCACGGTGTTGACTACTATGGTATTTTGCAGTATTTTATATTTGCTTTTGGAATCTAGCTCTTAATGTGAACTATTTTGAACACAGAGCAACTTTAATTTTTCTTTACCATTTAAGTGTAACAAGATGCTTATTACAAAGCTGCTAAAAGCCTGGTAAAGTGAGTACAACCTCATGAAAACTCCAAAATATATTTTTTTCAGAATGATATGAGAAGTCTATTCACAAGGGAGATGCAAAATATTTATTTAAACATTAACAAAGCTAGAATATTCAATTTTAAATATAATTGGAATGATATTTGAAACAGTTTCAATAAACATGTTAGAAGTTGCAGGTACCTTGTTGGAATGTAGGAAGTTGTAATAGATGCATAAAATAAAGCCTCCATTATTTCATGCCTTTTTGGTTCCATGCCCTTTGCAATGTGACTTGCAATGTCTCCCAAGTCAACCCTTTGGAACTCTGCTAAACTTGTGAGTTGCTTTAATCAATAGAATGGGCAGGTGTGCCAGTATGCCAGTCCTGACCCTAATCCTCAAGAGGCTCCGTGGGCTTCTAGAATCTACTTGACCTCTGTTATTATCATGAGAAAATGCCAATGTAGCCCACTGGAGAATAAGGAATCATGTGGAGAAGATATGCATTATTCCCCAACATTCCAGACTGTCTAGAACTCATCCAAGCACCCAGCTCAATGCAAATACCTGAGTAAGCCCAACACCTATCAGCAGAACTTATCTGAGATCAGCACAACCAGCTAATGCAGAGACTCTTAGGAAACAGTAAAATACTTTTTTTATCCAAACTAAGTTTAGTAGTGAGTTTATTATGCGTGTTATTATGACAATAAATGCCTGACATAGAGAGTGCATTCTTTGTTCCTAATTTTATTAATGAAAGAACTAACAGAAATTATAGATTTGAATTAGTGAAATATAAGAAATATAATAAAGTGAGCAATAAAATTAATAGAAATTATTCTGATACTATAGTGGGCTGCACAGTGCCCCTAGAAAAAAATTATGACTACATCCTTTTCCCTGAAATTTGAATGTTACCTCATTTGGAAAAAAGGTATTTGCAGGTGTAAATTAAAGAGTCTGAGATGAGATGATCCTGTATGACCCACGTTGGCTCTAAATCGAGTGACAACTGTTCTTATAAGAGACAAAATTAGAAGACAGACATAGAGGAGGAGGTTATGTGAGGACAGAGGTAGATTGAAGGGATGTGGCTCCAAACCAGAGAGGCTGGCAACCACCAGAAGCTGAAGGAGCATGGAATGGCTTCTCCGCTAAGGTCGCTGTAAAGAGTGTCCTGTAGACAACTTGATATTAAACTTCTTGCCTTGGAACTGTGAGATAATAAATTTGTACTGTTCTAAGCCACTGGATTTGTGACAATTGGTTACAGTAATCCTAGGAAATTAATACAAGCATAGGCTGACCAGATGGACCATTTTAAGCAAGACAAAAACAACAGTACTGACCCGTTTCAAATGGTACATATGGTCGACCTACCGACACCTTGCATTTAGCCCAGGGAGACTAGACTGATCATAGATACTATTTGAAATAGGACAGTACCATTGTTTTCTGTCCCATTTAAAATGGTATGTCTGGTCAGCCTATACAAACACCACAAAGTGATTTGTACTAAAAATATATTAGATCACATGGTAAATAATAAACAGAAATTTACTTAAATTGAAGCAAAATACAAAGTCATACATAGGTTGTTTGATAATCCAATTACGACTGAGGAATGAATCACATGAACACATTAAAATGTAAATTCTTACTGATGTGACATGAAATAGTGACATAGAGATTATTAAAATTTATAAAATGCTACAGTGACACGACATTTATGATAAACAGGTTAATGAATGCTATCCAGTTAAAGATTACTTAGAATTAGTCACTGCGAAAATGAACTTAAAATACATGAATATTTGATACAGTTTTTTTCTAAAATTTGACAATATGCTCAAAACTTGTTGATATTACCAACAGGTTTTGAAGAACTTTCCTACTACCAGTGACAAAAAAATTTTTTTGAAAAATAATCCTGCAGAAAGGCTTTTTTTCTCCTTTCTATAGAAAATGAAATTACAAAACAGTTTTCATATGAGGAGAATGTGTAGATATTATAGAATATATGTCCAAAAATGAAGACCAAAAATGTATTACAACAATATGGCAGAAGTTAATAAAATGCTATTTATTATTTTGAGTATTTGTCATGGTAGTTGTCAGCTATTTAAAATATACAATTTCCTGAATTTGTTTTTCTTATTTAAATAGCATTCTCGTTAGTACTGTATTCATAACTTTATATTTTTGAAGAATTTCCCTTTGTAATTTGTAAAAGCTTCAAGAACTATTAGAACTCCCTCTGTCCTTGTCCTTGATGGCATTCTTAAGTCACTGATACATTTTGTACCAGCATCCAAAAGTAATTAGTTTATGAATCGCTGAGTCCTTGTCTTTGTCACTAAAGAAAAATACCAGAGTTTCCTTCTCACTTTCTAAGGTCTGAGGTTTCTCCTTTATTTTTCATGATTCAGAATCCTTGGCTCATGAGATAGCCCTATTGGGATCGTCCAGCTATTTGCTTTTCTGACCACAGTCTTGGAAGAACAAAAATCTTTTTTACCTTTCCACTTGACCCAAAGGAACCCTAATTCTTTCTCATTCAAAGTTTTTCTTCCTGCATTGAAAAAAGGAAATCAAACTCTCCCTCTTTCTGTCATGTCTCATATTACTGAGGAAAATCAGATTATGCTAAAAATTTTACTGAGATATGTGTGCTCTAACACCAGGTTTTGAAATAACCAGATTTAATAAGAGCATAGTTGGAAGGTCAGAACATTTCCCTTGATTACCTTCCCATCTCTACATCCCATTTCCTATCACCTCAGTAACATGTGATTCGAGTTTTTGGATATAGGAAATATTCATTTTGGTAGTAATAATAATAATTCTCTTCTTTTGTATCCATGCCATTTCAATTCCTGAATTTATTTTTCTGCCTCTGTAAGAAATGGAAAAAAAATCTACATTTTGCCTTGACAGCAATTAAAATCTGCAGTCCATGGTGTTCATCTACATATGTTTGCCCCTAGGCCTTCCCCAGCTGTTGCAGGTTCTGCCTCATGGTTTGCATTTGACATTGCTGTTGGCATGTAGGTCTCCCTTCATTGTCACAGAGGCATTGTTCCTCCTGTCACTGCCAGTCTCCCACTGTGGTCCTCATGTCATTGTTTAGACGGCTTTCACAGAAGTGATAAAAGCCCTGCACTTCTGTGACAACTGTTTTCTTATTGTCTTACAGCTCCCTGTGTCAAGGAACTCATTTTATCCCCTGCTCAGGGAATATATGAGTGTCACCACACAAAATTCACTAGAAAATATTCTTCTCTGTGTTCTATTAATCATTAGTAGAGCACAGCTCTCCATTCTCATCTGATATCAATTTCCTCATTCTTTATCCAAGGGCATCGTCTAATAAGGGAGGGGTGGTCTTGCCCCAGACCTAACATTTATTTAAGAGATTTTTGTCTCAAATTCTAACCCTATATATTTCCATGTATATAAATCTTTTCTTCTAGGAAACTTATCCAGTATCAGGGCCGCAAAGAAGTTATAATGGCCCTCCCATATATGTCAGTGGAAAAGTAGAATTTTTTAATACTAGAGCTAGAAATGTAAAATTGTACATCTGTTGTAGGAAGAATCTGTGCTTTTATAATTTTAATATCTCCACAAAAAGCATCATTTTGTCACATATAACATTTATATATATCAAATATATAAACACAGTATGAATCAATCATATGTAAGTCAATTATATATATGTATATGTACACATGTATTCTCATATACAACTAATAAAGTATACTACAAGACTGTCTCAATATTTCTCACCTCATTTAAGTCTCCCACTAACCCACAATTAAAATTTTACCACATTCTCTGTAATATGATTAACGACACTTTGAAACATTCCCTAGTTGATTTGTCTAAGTCACTAAGAGATAAATTTTTATCAAAATTACATGATACAAACTAAAAATGTTTTAAAGAAATTGTTAAATAATAAAATTTTAGGGATTAGTTTTTAAATCAGTAAAAATAGCATTCCTTTTACATTTTTTACAGATTGAAGATGTATTAATTGAATAAACTTAAAGACATATGGAAAAGTACAAAGAAAACATTATTAGTATCTATAATTGTACTTCATAGAGATAACCCACCCAAGTTCCCCTTCCATGTAGAGTGCATCTATACCCACAAATACACACACATCCGGAATCATACTCGACCTACTTATTTACTTACTTACTCTAAACATTTTTTTAATATTTTGAACTTTTCCCCAGTTAACTAAAATTCTTTTAAAGATAATGGTATGGAGTTTTAAATAAAAACAAAAACAAGAAGCAATCATTTGGATATACATAAGGAATGGAAAAAGGTCAAAGCCATAGCTAATGAAAATAATACTTCAATGAGATATACGACTCAATTCATTTGTTCTTGTGCACTAATTGTTTGATTAATACATCTATAACTTGGATTCTAGCTCTGAAATCTCAAATCACACACATCATAAGGAGCAAAATTTCATAAAAGCAAATCACCATCCAACTGTTCTCCAAGGTGTTTACAACATTCTGCCTTCCCACCAGCCAGGTATGAGAGTGTGTGCTGCTCCAAATCCTCACCAGCATTCGGTGTGTCAGTATTCTGGGATTTTGGACATTCTATACTGTATGCTGGTATTTTACTGTTGAATTCAGCAATCTGTCAATCACAGCTCAGATTTTCCTACCTAGCCCTGGTTCCCATACAGGTTGCTGCTTGTGAGTTTACTCAAACGAGACCGTAAGTATAACACATTTTTCACATTTTAGAATATATTTTCATGACTATCCTTAGAGTGTATCTCAAATACCAAACTATAAACCAGGTCTGGACTTGTGTGAAGAAATGGAGAAAGAGGAGAGACTCCAAAGGGACTGAAAACAGAAAAAGAAAAACAACAAAATGACAGGGCAATGCAGCATTTAAGAGTCAGGCCAGGTCTGGCAGGTAAGAAGCTTGAAAGTCATCATCCCATCCTAAGAAATAAAAGGCCGAATGAACTGAAAAAATAACAATTCTTTTTTGATCCATAAAAGAAGTGAGTTCACGGGAAAACGAATGCCCCCCAAATTGGAGGCTAATACAATGAATCACAACTTACCAAAGCAGAAACCCACAACCAGATTCCTTCTGCTGTCCTTTCTCGTCAGTCGAATGGCTTCAGAGAGTTCTGGTGGGGAAATTTCAAAGGTGAGGAAGCTCATTCCTGTTAATATTATTCCTTAATTTAAACCTGAATTTTTTTACTTTGAGAAAATAACCATTGAGGAAAATAAAATTCTGGAAAGAAGAGAACACATGATCAGTGGCAAGGATCCTCAGTGACGCAGAAATAACTCAGGGAATAAACTAGTACTTTGAAAATATTATATGTAGGATCCTCAGTGAGACGTAGGAAGACGATATATTCATAAAACAAGAATATTTAGCTACCAAGAAAGAATAATTATCTCTTTAAAATTAACCAAAAAGCCTTGGACTTTTAAAGAGAAATTTGTCAATAGGATGTGTATGCAGGACATCTCTTAATTTAGATTCGAAGGGATGAGTTAGAAAAGGGCCTCTGAAGTGAAACCAGAAATAATATAACCAGGAAGCAGTTTAAGGAGCAAGTAAGAAAAAAAATGCCCCATATTGAGGAGAACATGCACTGAACATGAAAAGCTGTAGGCCTGCCTGACAAACCATTTTTAAAAATCCAGTTTGATGAGAGTGATAATGCAAGATAAATCCCAGGAGTAATTCTTGAGTTAGGCAGGGCCTTGTAGGTCATGTAAAGGAGTTTGAATCTTCTTGCACGAGTAATGGTATGTCACTAAAGGAATTTCAGCAACGGATCTAATTTTTCTTTTTTAAAACGACATAATATGCATCATGAAAAACAGACATGAGGAGACAGTGGCAGAACTGGAATAGGAGACACTATTGAGGCAGCTATTTTTTAGCCAATTTAAAAGACGATTGTAATTTGGACTAGAATGGTGGCCATGGATATCAAGATGAATTCCAGTTGTATTTTAGAAATAGACTTGATAGAAATTTTTGATGACATGGTTGTGGAGGAGATATCAATGAAACATAACAGAAAGTTCAGGAGAATATTCTGTTATTTAGAGCAATTTGGTATATTATAAAGAAGACAATTCACATCTGGGGATATATATATATATATGTGTGTGTGTGTGTGTGTGTGTGTGTATATATATATATATATATATATATACATACATATGTATGTGTATATATAAAATAAATAAACCTTTCAGTGACTTGGAACAATTGATTCACCATTTGGAAAAATAAATTATATACCTGCCTGACATCATTCATAAATCTCAGATAAATTTAATATTAAAAATCTGAAATTAAAAACTACAGAAAATATAGAGAAATATTTCTATAATATTGGAGGTAAATCCTTTCTAACTATAACACAAACCCAGAAGTCATGTAAGAATACTTGGGCAAAAGTGATTATGTACAAACTAATAACATTTATATATAGCAATAAACACTCTAATAAAAATGGAAAGAAAAATTACAAACTAGTAAATATCTCAACTTACGTGGAAGATAATCTCTTTTCCTAACATAAGAGTTAAAGCTAATCAACTAAAAAAATAAAATCGATAGAAAAATGGGACAAATAATAATTGAAAGCACGAAGTGGCATGTTAAATATGTCATATTCTATATTTCATTTATTCCCCACAAAAAATCCATGATGTAGAAACTATTTTGAATCCTCATTCTACAGATGAGGTAAGTGAAGCTCAGTTTGGTTAAGTGATCTGCCCAGAATGGCACATCCCCAAATTCTGGATTTTGTGTTTGTTTATAAATACTGGTATGAAATTTAATCCTATGCTTTACTCTGCTCTGCTATAATATACTGTGTAATGCTATACTGTAACATCCTATCCTATCCTATCCTAGTCTTACCCTGTATCATACTCAACTCTACTATGCTGTATTATACCTACCATTGTATACTATTCCATACCAAACTACCCAGCTTCAATATGATAAAAATTCAAAGATACTTCATTTTAGAACATTATATTATAATGTCTCTTCTCCCTGCTGCAAAATAGTATATGTCCTATGTCTACAATACCCACTATGCTTGAGTTCATATGCTACTCACACACACACATACACACAAACAAATACTGCCTGATATTTTTCAGCAGCATTATAGAGATTATTGAATGAAAAACAAATAATTTCTTAAAATTATGTTGAGTAGTGTTTATTATAATTGTGTATTTCCAACATGAATTTAATATGATATATTAGAATAAATGGTATGTACACAGTCTAAAGGCAGCCAGTCCAAGAAAATAATTATTTTATATTAAGATATGATATTGACTTGTTGAGCTTAAAATATTAATATACTCCTTAATAATAAACACAATGCTTTCTTGACATAACATTCCTCACTATAAAATTATTAATTTATTAATTAAAGTGGTGTTGAAATGATCATTTATACCCCATAGTACTACATATGCATCTAAACATTACTAATTATTTTCTGATTAGGTGAAAGAGCACTGTTTATTACGTGAATGTATGTAATTTCCAGTTTATCACTGAACTATGAAAATGTGTAACCTAAAACACTGTATGCAAATATTATCTTACATTTAAGTATTCTCCAGAGGGAACAGACATAAACTAAATTATACTTCAGGTTCAACACAAATGGAAATTACCATGGAATTTAACAGTCTTGCTCTTACATTTCCTTTTTTATAGAGAGTAATCCAGCCAGGTGACTGAGCTGTCGAGTGTGGTGAGACTGATCACTTCACTAGGTAATTTATTAAGTTCTTATTAGCACAGTTTATTACTTACCCAGCCAAAACATTTGATTTGGCAGAAGCGATGGGAGCAAGCCCTGGTACTTATGAGTTTATGAGAGATGAACTTTTTTTTTATTTGGAGAAATATGATTAGTTTGATCGCTCTAGCCTGCTTATGGAAAGAATTGGAGGATAAGTGTTCATAAGCATTTCCTAAGCTTATGTATTTGGAGTGAAATGAATATCCCAAAGGTCTTTCTTTGTAACTATTACCAAGATTTTAATATTTATGATGAAAACATCAGTATTCTTTTGAAGTAGAGTCCCTTCTATTTTATAGCATCAATTGTTGGGATAAGGTCAACACATTTCTGTTTGAATATAAACTTTTTCTAAAATCTAAAATGAATTGTCAAAGGTAGTTGGTGTTACTTTTTTTTTTTAAACTTTTAGTGGTCTAGCAGACATTACCACATCACAATGCTCATAATAAAATGCTATAAAACTGTCACGTTATTCTAACCTGTGAAATAAGAAACGGGTGAAAACAGACTTTACAAAATACCATTTGATGTCCTCCAGTGGCTGAATGAAAGATATAATTCTATGGCAGAGCATCCTATTTAGTTTCTTTAACGACATGCTATTTTTCTTGTGCTGATATAGTTCTGATGGTTATAATTTAGAAAAGGCTAAACTCTTTACAATAGATATTTGGATGCTTGAAGATGTCAAACACTGAGAATGTGTGTAAAGGGCAGGGGGTATGGCATTGAGCTGAGTGTACAGTACATTAAAAAAGAATGTTCTTTTGTCAAAAATGAGAATAAGCCATTTAGCTATATTGAAAGCTAAAATATTGATAAATTTGAAAAATCTTTCTGTAGATGAAGGGCTATGTAATTTACTGTGTGCTAACATAGTATGGTTCCTAGAAAGCTAATATTATTGTATTTTAATTTTTTCTTGCTCGCATGTTATAAGCAAGGGAACTAACATTTTTCTTTCTCAGATTCCACACCAAAAGAAAATTTTTTAAGTTATATATCTGGATTGCCTTATGTAATCAGTTCATCTAGCTTTTGCCTTTGCTCAGTCAACTCTAGTCTCTCTAGAAAAGTAAAGGAAGGGAAATACAATCTTTGAGATTTTATTTAGCTTATTAACAGGTACTTATTGATTGTACATTCTGTTTAAATTCTGTTCTTAGAATGTACTCTTAATTAAAGTAATGAGTATGTGGATCTTAGTATCAATTGGGAGCAATTATTTTCAAATATTAAGAAGGTTTATGCCTGAAACCTATGTAATCCTTGCTAACAGATGTCCCCCCAATAAGTCTAACAATAAAAATAAATTAAAATAAAATAAATAAAAATTAAAAAATTAAAAAAAGAAAGTTATTTTTCTCTTACAAATGGCAGTGCATTAGGGAAAACTTCAGTTTAAAAAGAACATATACAATTTATTCAGAAGAATGATCCATATATCTTAAATTTTATTTTAGGGAGAGATACTTATAAGAATATAATACAAAGGATATTCCATTATTGCAATAAAGAAAAAAAGTGACAGAATGATTTGATGGAAGTTTGTTATGAGTTTTTGACTAGTGTTTCTTATATGTACCACCCTAGTGATGACAAAATACAATCCAACCTCAGGATATAATTTCATGTTAATATGTCTTTGCTACTGCCTTAGGGTATAATTATATTTCTCAAACATGGCTTCCGATTACTTACAAAACAAAATCCGAATTTCTTCACAAATTATTCAAGGCCAATTAACATCTGTCTTACCTCTAGGTATTTTCTTTGGACATATCATTTAATCTAGATAAACTGGATTATCTGCTATGTCCTGATAAAGGTCCAGATTTTCATTATACTTTTTTCTTGGCTAATATTCTTCCCTTTAAGAGGAAAGTGCTTTCTCTAACCTTTCTTATGAAAATCCAATAAATTCTTCAGTATACACCTCAAATATATTATTTGTAAAACCTTCTTAAATTCTTCCTATTAGAAATAATCTTTTCTTTCTGAAATCCAGTAGCGTACACACACACACACACACACACACACACACACACACATACACACATATGTATGCATGTATGTATGTATGTATGTATGTATGTGTGTTGTGTTTGTGGCCTACAACAGTAGGTATAAATGTCTGCACAAATTGAGAATGCTATTAGGCAAAAGCTATTTACAACAAGGTGGCATAGAATGACAAATGTGACCATACCATCAAGTTAAACAACAGTCCACTGGGAGAATTCTCAACAAGCAGAAGGGATACTCCTTGTGGATTTTTCAATTTATAGTGCAACTAAAAACAAATATACACATACAAAACTGACTTCAGTCTATTAAACTGTGTCTTTCTTTCTTTCTTTTTTTATTTTTTTAGCTCAATGGCAGTATTTACCTATTATTTGCCTTAGAATTCTTTAATCCCCTTTGAGAATGTTTGTGTCCATATCGATATTGTTTTATGTGAGCACGCATGCTTTTTGAGAACAGGCCTCACTAGTGATCCCATGACTCTTCTTATTCTCTTCATAAAATTCTCAGAAAGTAGGAAAGTGAGTCCAGTAGATCCTTTGGTGACTCTTGGAAAGTGAAAAATAAACAAAAAACAAAAAACAAGAGAATTTCCTTTGGTCCAATTCGGAGAATACCGTAGTTTTTTAATGGAAAAAAATACAGCCAGAAAACTCCCTAAACAATTGTGAACTTGAATTTTGAGCACTGCAGAAAACTCACACTTATATGGTTAAAGATCACTCAAACAAAATAAAGAAAAAAATCAACTAAGCAAACCTAAACTTCATAATTAAAAAAAAAAACACTAATATTTTATTTTAACCTCTTAATAAAATACCCACATCTGCTTTACTGTTGTAAAGGTGACACTATTCTCTATTTTTAGGTTTTAACACCCTAAATTCAGTTTGATTCAACAGTGTAATTTAGCTTCAAAGCCTTCATTCCTTTCCTTTGCTTTCCTTCTTGCTCAAGGCTGTACACTTACCAACCCTAAGGAGTTTGCTCAAGGCAACATCTGCATAAGATCCACCCTAGTCCCGAAACAGACTAGACTGCGGGAAGCATCCTCTTTTATTTATTTATTTATTTATTTAAATTTTCTAGGAATTGCTGAACCACCTCCCACTTTTGCATTGTTCTGCCTCTTCCTACGTGCTTCTATAAAAGCTTTTGGCCATGCTAGACTAGGAGGGATGGCCTTTGGATGAGTCTGCCATCGTCGGGGAGTGCTGGTATTTTGAATAAATCTGCTTTTCTTTCCACCAGCTTTGTCTCTCAACTATTGGATGAGTGGTAAGCAGCTAGATCTTAACCCCTGTAACATTATATTTTTTCTTGTTAAAGCAATGTGTATTTATTATGATTTTCTACATTGCAAATTTTTATTCTTATGCCCTTTGTTTGATAAGATGCTGAGTAAAGAGTAATAGCAGAATGAATATGTATTATTTGCATAGTATTAAATTCTATTTTTGAAATACATGGCTTTAGTTCCACAATTTCATTATCAAAGCATTTCCTCCTGTTCCATTTGCAGAATTAGTGTAAGGCAATAAATAAAACAATAAAGATAGCTCAGTGTTTCCCAAACAAGCACCTCCTGTGGCAAAGAATAAATGCCTAAAGAAAACTCTGGGCAAAGAATAAAAGCATAATGAGATAACTAAAGAATTTTATTCATTCAAGCATTTAAATATATTAATTATCTTAATCCTCATGCAAATAGAGTAATTATCATGAATGAATGAATCCTTGAGAATATATAAAACCAACAAAATGTATCTCAAAAAAACTATGTGCTTAAGAATGCAAAATTGTACTTGATAATTTTTGCTGTATAGCCCTTAGAATCAGCCTCCAAACAAATCAGAGTTTAGTTGCTCTAATAATTGAATTTTTATTCAAAATTATGCAAATTTAATGGAAAAAAAGTTTAATTACCTGTATTCCTCAATCTGAAAAAGGACTAAAAATCTCTTTATTTAATTAATGAACTTTATTCTGATGATATTTAGTTCTGTTTATCCAATTTTTATTTCTAGTTCTGTTAAATACATTTTGTAACTGGCAGGAAGTAATTTTGCTTTAAAAAATAACATTTAACTCTGCTATGTATATAAGATTTATTTAAACATGTAACAGTGGGAACTAGAAATTTACTTTTCAACTTTTCTTTCTCTATTGCTAGTGAGAGAAATTTGAATAATAATGCTATAAATCAAATTAAGTAATAATTGAAATATAAAATTTAACCCATATTAATAAACTCAGTTTAGAGGAAATAACTCCAGATGCCCTACTGGTGATTATTCAAACTTTTAGACATTGTTTATAGTATTTATACATGATCAATGTATTACCACTAAAAGGAAATTTAGTAATAAATATTGTTTTAAATATTTTAATAAAATTTTCTCATTTATGCTTCTACATTCAGCTAGCTAATGAGAATGTGTTTGTGTTCTAGTATTAAGGCAGTAAGTTCTGTTTCACATTTTCAATGTTATGAATCAGACCTAGAGAGAGAAAGAAATGATCAGACATCCTGGGGCAAATCCTCCAAGTAAATATAACCATAAAGTTGCCATGATGATGTAATTAAGAATTTATGATGCTCTCAAAGTAGACAAATAAAAGAGCTGAACTTCAAAAATAGAATGGACAAGAGATTTTAAAAATAAAAACCTGAAGCATACAGTGACTATAACTCACACTAAAAGGCAATTTTCAACTCACCTATTTTTCATATGTTGTGTGCTAATTGTGAAAAAGTCTTTGAGGCAGATTTTATTTGAAGTCAAATGGTGCAGTTTTAAAGAGAAATAACCAATACAAAACAAATAACACAAGTAGTCTCCTTTTATCTGTGAGGGATAGATTCCAAGACTCCCTGTGGATATCTGAAACAGTAGATAGAACAAAACCCTATATATACTATGTTTTTCTCTATACATAATACTGATAGTAAAGTTTCATGTATAATTTGGCATAATAAGAGATTAATAACAGTAATTCATAATAAAATAGAACAATGATAATAATATACAATAGAACAATGATAGAACAATGATAATAATAAAATTACGTGAATGTGGTCTCTTTCTCTCTTTCAAAATATTATATTGTGCTATGAGATGAGATGAAGTGACATAAATGACATCTGCACTGAGACACAGCGTTAGGCTGCTCTAAGGGTCACTTGAACAGAAGCACTGTGATTCCAGGACAGTTAATATGATAACCAAGATGGCTACTAAGTGACTAATAGGTGGTTAGCATACACAGCATGGATACCCTGGTCAAAGGGATGACTTACATCCCAGGTGGGATACAGGAGGACGGCGTGAGATTTCATCATGCTACTCAAGAAAAGGAAAAAGTTTATTTGGAATTTTCCATTTAATATTTTTAGACCACGGTTAACTACAGGTAACTGAACTTCAGTAAGCGAACCGGCTGATGAGCAGCCCTATGGTATATAAAAATGTAAAGAAATAGGGATAAGTTTTGCCTAAATATTTGCACCCTACTTAAAAGATCTTTATAAACCCAAACTTTTAGATGCAACATATCCTTAATTAAACGTCTCCACTGATGTATTGCATCTGCGTCCCTCTAGGTACTATAATCTGCCCTCATTCTATTAGGTTGAATTGATCCTTCCAAGACTCAGCAACTGCTTTCCTGTTGATAAATCCAAGAGCATTCTTCAGTAATTACATACTTGACTCATTTCCCTGCCTCTCTTCCTAAAAATAAGCATCCCTGTGCTTTTCAAAATAGGCTGTTTGCTTGCAGATCTTTTCCTTTCATAGCAGTACATGATCGGTCAAGGATAGCATGCTTTTTCTTACTCTCAAAGCTAGGCAAATGATTTTTTCATATAGGGCACAGAAGCTATATAGTGCTATAAGTATGCTGCATAGCTTGTTTGATAATACACGAACTATACACAACGTAAGTAAAAGTTTACACTTCTTGTCAAGGTATGTTGCATACCTACTCTGTATTGAGATTGGCTAAGAAGCTGAAGTATGGTAGCAAGGCTCAATTCAGAGACATAGAATCCAAAAATTAAACTTAAGAAGAGAATTTTAGGTTATGAACAGTTGTAGGGGATGTCTGTGCTTGTGCCCTGCTGAGGAAAATTTTAAATGTCATGTTTTTGTTATATAGCTTGAGAAGCAAGTATATGATAATGTGAGGTGGATAGCTGTGTCACTGTAAAATTTTGCTCAGTAGGCCCCAGTATAGTTGGCTGTTTAACCACATGCAATGCCATGATGGTACAGGGTTTTTTCCTGCAGGGAGATAATGGTTTTAACATGTGTGCCCTTCCCTTGGGTTGGAGAGGTTAAAAAACAAAATAACCGAAAGCATGGAGGTAGTCCCTAGGATTATAAATCCGAATCCACTTTGGTATAGTACTAGTGGGGTGAGTGACATTGAAGAGTCTCAGAGGTCAGTGATTGTGTGGATAATTACTTAAAATCTTAATGGTATTAAAATATCAATTGAAAGATAGAAACTAACAGAATGGATAAAATAAGAAGACCCACATATACGCTGTTTATAAGAAACCAACTTTAAATATAAAGATGCATATAGATTACAAGAAACAAAAGAAACATATACCATGCTAACACTAATCAGAAGGGAAAGAGAATAGTTACATTAATTTCAGACAAAGCTGACTTTGGAACAAAGTAAATTATTAGGGCTAAAGAGAGTCATTCTTCTACGTTTGTCTCTGTCCTACATCATCAAAGTCATAGATCATGTTAATAGTATGGACCCTTGATTTGTGATGAAATGTCATTGTAATTCTGTGATTCTCCTTCCAAAAATACATAACCTCAGTCTAATCATGAGATGTACACCAGATAAATTTAAATAGAGGGGCTCTACAATACGAGGGCTGTCCAGAAAAAATCCAGCCATTGTCAATAGAACGAGAATGGTTGGTTACATGGCTGGATACGTCCCATACAGCCCTCGCATACATGACCAGTCCTCCCCAAAATTATCAAGATCATCAAAATGAGGTAAGTTTGAGAACGTGCCATAATCAAGAGCAGCCTGAGGAGACAGGACTATAAAATATAATGTTGTACTCTGGTTGAGGTGTTAGAAAAAGGCATTGGTAAAAGCCAAGAAAATTTGAATGAAGTATGACCTTAAGCTTAATAATAATGAATCAAAATTAGTTCATTAAGGTAATTAATGTGAGATGTTAATAACAGAAATAAGTGGATGTAGGAGGTATATGGGAAACTTTCCATAGTATCTGCTCTATTCTTCTGTAAATCTAAAACTATTTTAAAACATAAAGTCTGTTCATTAAAAAAGTCAATAATAAAAAAAATTATGTCCTTGAAATGTGTTCATTTTGTTATGTATTAGTCTTGGTGATCCTGATTTATTGATTGTTCATAATTCACATATCAGGAATAGCTAAAAATAAACTCGAGATTCTTATATAGCGATTGTGGCCTGATCTATAAAATTCAACAGAGAAAAGAGAAAGCTAGCACCTTTTTTAACATGGGGCATTTGGGAAAAAATCTAACGAACACATTTTCTAACAGCAAATATAAGATTAAATATTTAAGTTGCTGTCAAAAGAAATTGTGGAATCTCCTCTGTTGCAAGTGTTTATAAATAAAATTATTTTAGATGTCATCTAATCAGAAACAGATTGATGGATAAGATGACTTACTAGATTTGCTTTTCCTGATGAATTTAACATTATGGTTGCAACTTGCCATCCTGAAGAAAATAACTGAACATTGGAAATGATGAATAGTAGGAATGAATGACATAGATAAAATGGAGGCTTACACCATACTTGAAACTATTAACATGATGAAAAGCCTGCATTTTGGTACCAGACAGATATTAGTGTCCGTTTCACAATGTCAAGAGCCTCATTCATCCAGTGATTTATTTGCTCAGCAGATATTAAGTAGCTATAATTAATATGTTTTGATGGTTGATAGGTGCTAGTAAATTTTTAATAAAATGACTTTTAATGAGAGACAATATTTGGAATTTTTAAAAAGCTATACTTAGGGTTTCTAACAAAAACAATGGCCTTCAGGGTTATAATTTATTCAACAAATTTTGTCTTGGTGAGTTAAAATATATGAATAAAGGAAAGACAAATCTATATTTTAGAATGCTTTACTTATAAATTGATACTTTCTCAATTTCAGCTGATCCTGTAAATGGCTGAACAACCTGTGTATTTTAATTTTTTTTTCTGGCCCTGAATCGTTTTTTCTTTTAGTCTCTTTTCAATTTTTATAAAATATAACCTTTTTCCTCAAGGTTACCATCCAAGAGTTTTACCAAATGACTAAGATTTTTAGGAAATCTTAGAAATTGAGGCGAGCAGATATGGACAACCTTATCTCCCTGGCCATACCACCCACCCTTACAGATTTGTCTGGAACTTGCTTAAGTAGTTTCTATGCTACAGTCACATGGGTTGCGACCTCTTTCTATTAGTCAATAAGGAATTAGAAAGTGCTTGCTCTGAGCCAAGCATTACGAGGAGAATTTTTTTAAAAGCCCTGCTACCTCTATGTACTCTTGATTGCCTTCTTCCCTAGATTTCTTCAGAATTAACTATTCTTCTTTTTTTTTTTTTTTACTATTTATTTCTATCAACCTGTAAAGAAGCCCATTTATTGTCTGTGATTTAAAATAACAAAAAAGTGAATTTTAATCATGTTGTCTATAAACTATTAGACTTTTTTATCCTTTATTCATTTTCATAAATTCAAAATTGTCTACTTCATTTGTAACACTTCTCAAAGTAAACTAATTCCCATGATAACACACACACTCACCAGAGAAGCTGGTGTTATGAGGAACAACAACTACCTAATGCCAAAATAAGTAGAAATACTTTGTAAGGTTTCTATTAGACTTTTAATTACTTTCATACCTGTAACAGATCCTGCCTTATGGACTATCTCTATGCCCATAAGTAGAGACGATATTCCCGCACAGTTCTTTGTTCTAGCTTACTCTTTCTTTCATTATAAGATTCCTGATTTTTGTTTTTCTTAAAATGTGCATTTCACTATAATTGCTTCTTTTAAAGAAGCCTTCAAAATCTTGACCTGTTCTCTGAGTTTCATGTTTGACACCACATGTTCAAATGGGGAATAATCAATAATTAATTCTGATAATTTTACTTATGGAATATTTTTATTCTCCCTTAATAATTATTCTCTACTTCCATTTCTATACTATGACAATTATTGTCTATACCTCAAAACAGTACAGCAACTTTATACTTATTTAGCTTGCTTTTAATATGGTCCTCTTTCAATTTATTCTTTATCTAATTTCTATACAATTTCATCTGAAAGCAACTTGGTGTATCCTAAACGTTTGTAAAACATTTCAATGATTCAACTTTGCTTTCAGAAAAACATAAATAAGATCTTTATGAAAGAATTCAAAACCTTTTAAGGTCTAATCTATTACCTAGTTCTTCATCCTTATATCTTAAAACAACTTTTTTTTATAAATTATGCCAAGTTACGGTTTTTTATGTAAGCATTTTTTTGGTTGGATTGCTTTTTTTTTTTTAATCTGGTGAATTTTGCGTATATTTTAAGACTCAATAAAGGCATTATATATTTCTTATAAGAATTAGTCCCTGAACTTCTTGTTTTAACTGAGTAGCCTTCATCTGCGTTCTCCTGGATCAATGTACGTATCTATTACTTCCCACTTAGCTCATTTAGAAATAATCAGTCTAGGTTTGTTCCTTCTCTAGTAAAAATGATATCCTTGAGGTCTAAACTTTTTTAGATAGCATAGTACAGGACACATAAGAGATATGAAATTATAAACTTGTGACATTGGCTTTAGGAAGGTAGAATATTAATAGATATACTTATCCCTTATCATCCTATTATGTACAACTAAAATCATGAGATAGCATACAAAGACAAAAACAAACAAACAAAAACAAGGAGACTCCGAAAGGTGAAGAAAAGAAGGACAATGGGATAATGACCCAAAAAATGACCCAGTGGTGACTATCCTGAATAACGCTTTTACCTCATATATTTCAAACACGGGGCTAAATGAGTTGGCAACCCCAAAACACCAGTGAGCACAGACAGAAAATACAAAGCACCTGACAACACTTACAAACCCGTTGTCTTTAGCCAAAGAGCCAGGGGAAAGGCTTAGCAAGACAGAAAAGTTTTAGACAAGAATTGCTCTATTCCAGCCAAACACCACAGATCAAAACTGTGTCCTTACCCCTAAATTTGCCAGCAAAGACAAGACGGAGAATCTCGTTATCCACCTTTGCTCTGTTGTAATGTGGTGGCCTAATTCCCCACACTTGACACAGTGGTGTCAGAGGACAACTGGGGAGCCGGGACTTTCACCCCACTGAAGGTGAGATGCCAGACTTTTCTGTAATCTAAGTAGAAACCATGGGGAGCCTGGACTTTCATTCCCACTAATTCCCAGTAAAATCCCAGCAAGATTTTTTGTGGTTACAGATAGGACTTTTCTAAAATTTACATGGGAAGGCAAAGAAACCATTTTGAAAAACAATTAAAAAAATAATGAGGGATGGATCATCATATCTAATATCAAGAAATATGGTACCACTATAGTAATCAAGACTGTATTATTGGTAGACAAATATTTGCAGATATCAGTGGAATAGAATAAAGAACCCAGAAATAACCCTGCAGAAGTACAGCCTGGTGGTTTTTACAAAGATGCAAATGTAATTTAACGGAGGAAGGATAGCCTTTTAAATAAATGGTACTGGAACAATTGGAAATCTATAGGCCAAAAAAACTGAACCTCCTCCTAAACCTTACCCTTTTATACAAATCAACTCAAAAAGGATCTCACACACACACATACATACATATGAAACTTGGACTTCATCAAAATTAATTTTTTTGTTTTGTGAAAGACCCTATTAAGAAGTTGAAAAGACAGGCTGCATACTGGGAGAAACTATTTGCAAACTACCTTTCTGATAAAGGAATCATATCTATTGATAGAATATATAAAAACTCTCAAAGCTCAACAGTTAAATACAAATAATCCAATAAGAAAGTGGACAAAAAATATAGATAATTCCTACTGTAGAAGACATAAAGATAGCAATAAGCATATGAAAAGGTGTGCAACATAACTAGACTAGGGAAATATAAATTATGACTAAGATGAAATAGCACTATATACCTATTAAAACAGCCAAAATATATATTTTTTAAGTGACAGTACCAATTGTTGGTGAAGATACAAAGAAACTGGATCACTCATATACTGCTGATTGGAATAAAAAATGTTAACTCTACTCCAGAAAATAATTTGGCAATTTCTTTAAAAATACAAAAACAAAATATACATTTACTATATGACCCAGAAGTTGTGCTTCTGAAGATTATCCCAGAGAAATGAATGCTTATACCACACGAAGACTTGTATATGAATATTCATCACAATAAATAACCAAAACCTGGAAACAACTAGAATGTTCTGTCGTAGGTGAATGGTTAAACAAACTATATTACTTTCATACCATGAAATCCTACTCAGTAATAAAAAGAACAAAACTATTGATAAACACAACTACTTGGATGTGTCTTTTTATGTTGAGTTAAAAAAAATCTAAAATGTTGCATACTGTCTGATTCAATTTACATAAAGTTTTTGAAATGACAAAATTATAGACATGGAAAACTAGTGACTGCCATGGCTTAGAAATGGTACTGGGGGAGGTGATGGGTGTGACACAGAAGTAACACCCTTGTTTATGAGCTGGTAATCTATACCAAATCTTTTATTACCAAATCGTAAGCATGTAATTCTGTAACATAACAGTATTTTAACTACTTACAAAGGAGCGTTAGTTACTTCTGCTGGACCCTGTATATAGGATAACATGAGGGAGAGATTTGTGGTGATGACATACTTCTGTATCCTGACTAAATTGGTTATTATGACAGTTTACACATGGGTAAACATGGCTTAAAACTGTACACTCACCGTGTGCCAATGCAAAATTTCTGGTTTTGCTTTTGTACTGTAATTATGTAAGAGGTCACCGTTAGGGCAAACTGAATGAGGAGTACCTGGGTTTCTCTGTATCACCTTTGTGCAGCAGGTTGAATAACATCATTTGGTTTTCGTTTCATTGTAACATTGATGAGATGCCATAGGAACTCACCCCTTGTTTACATCAAGAAGCCTATGATAAAATGGGGTTTGTTATCCGTCATTTTGCTTAAAGTCACTAAACCTATCGAAGACTTTAAGTGAGAACTCCCCGTAACTTTCTGTGGATCTAAGTGTAGTGTAAGCACTTGACTCAGTGTTTTGGATTGAGATAGAGCAGGTAGAAAGATAGAAATGAGCAGAAGCAGGGAACGAGCCCAGTTAGAAGGGCCCCTACAGCTGCTCCTGCTTGGGTCAAGGCCTCTCACAGCTGCTGTCACTTGGGGCACAAACAGCTCTCTCAGCAGAGTAGTGGCTCACATGTGCCCCTCCATCAAGAAGATAAGTTGCTCAAAGAAGAAAAAACGCCAGAGAGGGAAGGAGGACTTATCAGCACTGCTTCTCAGGGCCATTTTAACGAGCTCAGACAAGCTTGGGAGCAAGAAGGTGGGGACGGGCACACCAGCTGGGAAAATGAGAGCTGCTGGAGAGGGGGTGTGGAGACAGTTCTACCCACGGAGCCAGGCTGCCCCACCCCTCAAGGTCCCTTGACTTCAGAGATCTCTGATTGACTTAGAATGACCCTAAGAACGCTGGCTTTTCCTTTCCTGCTTTAATTCCTGCTCTTACATTTTAAAATTCACCAATAAGGAGTAAGTCCCCAAAGCCCTAGGCTCCCACTCTCCACCCCAGTAAAAGCGAAACCCCAGGCCCTCACCTGTGCTCTCTGCGGGCAACCTCTCTGCACGGCCTCCAGCGAGCCCAGCTGTGATTCTTCCAGGACACTCGAGTAATAAACCTTGTGTTTGTTTGTTTGTTTTCCCAAACCCTTTGATAGTGGTTGCTGAGGTGCATCTGGCAATCATAAGAGCCTCAAGTGCCAATCCAGCCACGACCCTGGCTCTGAAAGGGGAAAGGTGTGCGGTGCATCATCTCAGGACCAGGAGCGTGCGTGCCCCCAGGCATTCCTAGCCGATCGCCTCACTATCAATAGGCTGAGATTAGCACTCTGATCAGCACTAGTCAGAGAACACTGATGATTTTCAAATAAAAAGGTAAACAAACACTTGAAATAAGTCAGAGAGCAAAAGACAAATACTGTTGTGAGTGGGATGTGACTATTGAAGGAGCAGTCTCACGCACATGTGTGTCTTCCCACCATGTCAGACTTTATTGGAATAAAGCCATGGATCTAGCCCTACTGGCTCGGTTCACCATGAGCATTAACCCAGGCTCCTGTCAGAGCATCACCTCCAGTAGCTGAGATAGAACGGTTTCACACAAGAGGGTCACACAGGTTTGCAGGCTATAGGGTTAGTCAAGGTGAACTAAGTCTTACAAACAAGAATCCCTGTGGCACTGCGGTGCATAGCATCTGGTGTCAAGCTGGGCTGGTGAGCCCATCAGGAGGCAAGGCTTCCAGCACTCTGTCGAGGACAAGTGCAGAAGTATCTGTCACTTGTCTGGTGAGGCCTGAGCGATGAGCTGTTAGCTCTGATTTTATGCTCAAGACTGGGTGTGGTGCCCCCATTTGCAGTCCCGTGAAGCCCATCTGTGGTCCCATAAAGCTGTCCAGATAGTCACACTCCACCCTGCATGTGGAATTATCTGGAGTATATACCTCTCAGGTGATCACTCACTTCGTGACTGACGTGACTCTAAGAATTGTTAGGGTCCATTTTGTCTTCATAATTAATGCTCTAGACACTTGCTTATATGTGGAATCTAAAAGAGACTGACCTCATAGAAACAGAAGACTCGGAGGGAGGAGGGTACAAGTGGTCAAAGGGTACAAACTCCCAGTTATTAGTGAGTAGGTTCTGGGGGTCTATGGTGACTATAGTTAACAATACTGTATTGTATACTTAAACTTGTTGAAAGAGTAAATCTGAAAAGTCCTCACCACATACACACAAAATAATAATATTGGCCATATATACATATATCAAGTCATCAAGTTGTACACTTAAAATGACAGTGTTATAGGTCAACGATACCTCAATAATGCCAGAGGGGAAAACTTGTTGAAATAAGGGTAGATTGTAGATAATTAAGGCTATTAATGGAATGATGTGAAGTAAACCAAAATTCTTCAAGGCTTTTTTCAGGTATATCTTATTTATTTCAAAGATATGCAGAACTTAATGCAGAATCTGGTGGTTCAAGATTATTTATGCACATAGACTCAAGTACGAGATAGGAAAATCAGAAACAAAGCCAGATACTGAGATGTACCCCAAGTGCTGAATTATAGAGGGAACCTCTTAGAGCAGGTAGTGTGTGTGTGTGTGTGTGTGTGTGTGTGTGTGTGTAACCCTGGATGATCTGTTCACTGCCAGCTACTTGTTCTTCATTAAGGCATTGGCTAGCTGGGCAGATGACTGGCACTAGTCTACAAGGATGGTAAGCCATCACTGGAATATATTTAAAATATGAAGTCAGTTAATAGAGTTTCTCATAGGTACATATTAACCTAACCAGCAAAAGTCATTTCTTTCTGCTGTTACTAAAGTAGCAATTTAAAACTTAGTAAGGACCAATATATTTCTGAGTATTTTGGGGATCAGTGTCTTCATTTGCATGCTCTAGCTAAGGAGGACACATCATGAATTCAGAAACAAGCCTGACTGTAGTATGACCTTGGCAGTCACAGCCAACTGAAATTCTGAAATTGAATTAAAATGAATGGTATAATATTATTTATAGGTAATGGGTGATATATTTCCTAAATTATAAATTTTGTACAAATTAATATTCCTTAAAAAATATTGCCAAGTTCAGAAAGCCAAAATTAAAAAAGATAAGGAACTACCCAAAAGTACAAATATGTTGTAACATTGAAAGTCTGAAAAATGTTTCACACATATTTAATCCCAATATATACCAGAGGGATTTTCTATAATTTTCTATAAATAAAATATAAAGCAGTCAAATACTAATTGAATATTTTGCATTTGTATTTGTTTGTCTTACCAAGTATCAAAGATGGGGGGGCTTGGGGGCAGGGTGGAAAAGGTGAAGGGGTTAATCACCAATTTGTAGCCATGAAATAGTCACAGGGATGTAAAGTAAAACAGGGAATATAGTCAATAATATGGTAATAACTACATTTAGTGCCATGTGGGTACTAGTCAGGGGGATCACTTCTTAAATTATATCAATGTCTAACCACTATGTTCTATACCTGAAACTAATATAAAATAATATTGAATATCAAAATAAACAAAGTGTAAAAAAAGAGGAAAGAATGCAATTCATAAGTAATAACACTTGAAAATTTTTCACAGGGTGTTCTTAATTGTTAATGAATGTTGGGAACCTTGGTGTCCATTCTTTCATACTTTTACCAAATTCTACTAGTTTGCACATATATACGTGTATATGCACACACACATGGATTTTGATTTTTTTATTTTATACAAATATAATCATTCTTTATAAATAATTCTACAACTTAATAATGTGTCAACAATTTAATATATAAGGGAATGCTTACAAGTTAATTGATATAAATCTAATTCTATTCTTACTTCTAGATATTTTTACAAATTTTCTACACACACACACAGACACACGTAATTATCCTACTAGTTCTTTAAAGCTTTGTTACTTTCTAGAAAACACATTTTTTTTCATCTTTTTCTGCTAAAGACATTGTCACCAACTATTTTGACACAAGAATTCTCTATCAAACAATATCAGGTGGGACATGTTTAACTTCACATGCTTTAAACAAGTGATTAGGATAAAGATGTACAGAATCTTCCTAAACACTTTAATCTTTATGTGGTAGACTATTTGACTTTTTGAAGCACCCTCATATTTAGTGACCCTGAGGTCATAAAGCTGTGGGGTTGTTTTTTTTTTTTTTTTTTGAGCTATGTTTATTTTTAAGTGACGTTAAAGTGCAAAAAACAATGGACTCTGAAACAGTTCAAAATTGGTAGAAAAACAAATCCTGTAATATTGGTGCTTAATAAGTATTCCTAAAATTTAGTAAACATGTAAAAAAGAAAAACACTGTCAAAACTGAAATTAAACAAGCAAATCCATTTCAACCAACTTCAGGATCTAGTGTAGGATTAGGTTAATAGGGAGGGAATAACATTGCAAATGTCTCATCAGTTTGTAGAAGAAAGGAGGCAACTTAGAAATTTAGAATTCTGGATTTCCTGGAGATTTTTAAATTGTTGTTGTTTGTTTTTTAAAGATAAAAGAGTGTATAGATTAACTTGTGGAAATAATATTTGGTATCTTGTTCCTCTACAAATTAGAAACCTAGGTGAAAAAGTGTGAGCAACAGAAAAAGGATGATACCATTAACCCACTGGAAATACATGCTATAAATGCCAGAGATAGAGGACAGCAAACATATACCACTTTGTCACTACAGAACTGCCTGATATCTTAGGTTGAGAGAGGCTTCTCAGGAGAAACCCAGCATGATTGCTCAATTTTAGCAAAACGAGTCTACTTATGACAGCACAGCAAAACAAAACAAACAAAAACCTGTCTTCATCCATGAAAATGTAAGCCACAGGAAGGCAGGCAGTGATTGTGGGTGTGTGTGTGTATGTGTGTGTGTCTCTGTGTTCACTTATAAAACCCAGTGCCTAGAAAATGCTGGTCCTTAGTAGGCACTCTAATACACTTACTTAGTCAAATGTCCTTAATTTTTTTCATTCATTTATTTAATTTATTGTCTGTATTATTTGTCATCCTCTTTTCAAAGCTGAGCCCCAGTAGATTTGATTTTATCCTTTTTTGTTCTTTAAAGTATCTTAAGTATGTCTTTCAGAAGTCTAAATATGACATTTCCAGAATGCCCTTGCAATTAAGACAGGTGACTAAATTTTCACCAATAAGGTATAAGTGACTAAGTAGAAGACTAGGGAAGGCTTTTGTAAGGAGTTGAGATTTGGGGCCTAGAACCAGTAACCTCTGTACTTCATTTTTGTGACAGAGGAACTCCGTCGTGCTTGAAACACTTTTTAAAATTTAACTTCCTGAGACGTTCAGATAAATGTATTCTTTCTAATCCTAATAAATGCACCACCCCTTCTCCCAGTTCTATATCTTAGTAAGTGCATGCTCAGTGCCGCCTATGTATATCAGACACATGAAAGTTGAAAGATAATTCCAAAAAATTGAAATATTTGTCATATTTATTTTTGTATTGCAGCATATGTCTTTTAAACAGCATATTTATCATTTATATTATTTAATAAATATTTTGTTTCCATTCCTGCTCAATGCACATGAATCAAAAGGACAAGCATATTGTTTAGAAATGTACCAAGGGATAGTCTCATATCTCATAGTGTTTATGTTTTTGTCTGACATGCGCATTCTAATTCTGAGTCGAGGTGGTATTTGAAAATAAACTATCCTTATCATATGATGTAAAATAACGGCATTTTGAGGTGAGAAGAAATGTGAAACATGCCAGAAAGTATTGCTTGTGCCCAGAGCAGATATATGCATCATATTTACACAAAGGTGCTGTAGGGTGATGAAAACCCTGGCTCGGCCCCTAAGATCTCATCTCTCTCCCATCCCCCTAGGTAGTCACTATATCAAGAAAACACGGGCAAAACCCCCTAAACTAGAAGACAAGTCAGCAAGCATTGGGAGAATTAAGATCTCCCAGACTATCAGATATGAATGTAGATGCAAACATCCTTGATGTAGAACCAAGGCCAGACCTTCTGTTGCCAGGATTAATTTAAAGCCCACCACCATCCTCACTGGTCATTGATATCTTCCATATTTGCCATCCTAGGAATCTCACACACCAGAAGCTGAGAGTTGGGGACATGGAAATAAAAGGATATATTTTCCACGTTGCCTAGTATTTAATTATGTAACTGCTGGTTTACAAGACTGTATCATGTTGACGTGTCTTCTGAAAACCGTCCCAGATTAAACAGTACAGGATTTTTCCTAAACTTAGATTTATAAAACTGGAGCAGGCCAATGGATTTCTGTTCCCATTTGCAAGGTAATAACTTTTTGTCAGCCCATTACTATTATGACTGACAGTCACAGAATAAAACACAACTGCTTGGACTTCAGAGATCCCCAAATTTAGTGTGAGTGTTTACACACATAATTCACAGGTAACCACAATGAGATATCACAGAACCATTGATAGAATTTTTATGTTACAATTATTATATCCCATAGTTGTTAATGTGCTGGAATAATAAACTTATTTATGGACCAAGTAATGCGGAATGTTTCAACAACACTTAGCTATGCCCAAGTCCCTTAAATCACCTTCTCCTGAATCAAATGCCAAAATAATATCCATGGAATTCAGTCTCTATATATGTCATGGACTGTTTATAGAATGGTACTTTACAATTACTTCATTATTGAATGGTAACTTTGAATAAATCTAGTGATAAAAGATGGAGTGAAATTTTAGAGTATTTTTCTGGGTTAGGAATGTCAATAGTAATATTAGCACGATCTATTTGAATAAAGATAAGTAATAAATAATAAGCGCAATGTTAGCTTTTTATTATAGTGGGAATAAACTCCCTATTTCTTCTAGAGAATCTGAAAAATACCAATTATATATTGAAATAAGTATCTTACATATGTTAAGTATAGTTATTGTGATCATTTGGTAATGCAATATTTATAAATATAGAATCATGTTGTACACCTCAAACAAATATATGTTGCATGTCAATTATACCTCAAAATATGGAAAAAAGATATTTCAATTAGATTTTGTAATATTTTTGAGTATTTAAAACTGTATTAATTTTTGTTGTCAGTATTCATTAATAATAAGCATAGATAAACAGAATTTCCAATGAGCATATTAGTTCATGTACAGACTACAGTCTGATTAAATATTAAGAAAGTTTAGGAAGCTCATATGTATATGGGTTTTGTGTGTGTATGAATGTGTGTGTGTGTAAGCACACACACACACATTCACACACACACACACACACTGACTGTGTGTTTGTCTCATAGCAAGACCTACCTGTTCTCCAAAAAGTATGCTGTGGAGTTATGCCTCAAAGGGAAAATAATGAGATGAGTATAAATCTACTGATTACAGTAAAAATATAAAGTTTCATAATCTACTTGAGCTTTTGTTTTTTAAAGATCATATTTAACCACTGTTTATTTTGTGAGGAGTATCAAAAAGTATAGCAACATATGCAGTTCATCCCCAAATCACCATTTGTCCCCCAAAAGTGCTGACAGGTTGAACTTTTATGTTTTGGAACACATAAATAATGCTATTCATGGTGTTATGATGTCAGGCCAGTCTTTAAATCTACTTAACTCAAAATATAATTTAGAAATTGATTCCAATTTCTATATGTAAGTACATTTTTATGGGAAAGTAAATCAATATGTCTTTCTCACTGAAGCAAGAACTAATGTTAGACTAGTTATTATTTTGCTTCCTGAGACTTTTGACTTTTGAAAAGGATTTGCAAACACTCTATGTGTGTGGCAGACTCTTTTTTCAGCAAATGCTCACTATGTATCCCCCAGCCCAGATCCCATTT
This sequence comes from Lyroderma lyra, assembly GCA_004026885.1. NCBI lineage: Eukaryota > Metazoa > Chordata > Mammalia > Chiroptera > Megadermatidae > Lyroderma > Lyroderma lyra. Next base: position 38,182 of record PVJL010008736.1, read on the forward strand.
ATGGGAAGAGTGTACTTCCTTACCTCTTGCCTTTGAGTTTGGCCGTATGACTGGCTTTGGTCAATGAATGCAGTCTGCACAGTGCTTTAAATGAGCTTGTGCCATTGTCCTACCTGTCCTTGGTGTTTGCCATGGTCATAGGAGACCATGCCTTGAGTAGCCCCTGCCCCTCTATCTTTGTTTTCAGAACAAAACATGTGGAACCAAGTCAGTGCAGGCAACTCTTACATGTAGGAGTGGGAAATACATTATCACTTGTGTTTTGTGGCTGTTTGTTATGAAGAATCACTAAAACAACAATTAACAAATCTACAAGTCCATGAAGTTTATCTCAAGGAGACTGAAAGTGTGCATAAAATGTTATAAAATATGTGGGAAAGTTACGCTAAGTGTGTATAATTTTGCATGAGTAGAAGATGACATTCTACGTTTTGTCACTTAGTTATATTTTTTATTATTAAATTTATTGGGGTGACATTGGTTAGTGAAATTACATAGGTTCCAGGTGAACGATTCTACAGTGCATCACCTATGTGTTGCATTGTGTGCTCACCACCCAGAGCCAGCTCTCCTTCTATCACTATATATTTGACATCCCCTCCCTCCTCCCCCCTCCCCCTTTACCCTCTGGTAACCACCAACAAAGTAATATGTTAAAAACTGAGACAAGAATGCAATATACAGATGATATACAGTGTGTGGAATTGTACACTTGAAATATACTTAATTTTATTAACTGATATTATCCCAGTAAATTTAATTGAAAATGTATTTTTGAAAAATATCTTATATTTACTCTTGCTTTAACTGATTCTACCTCAAATGATCCAAGGGAAGATGAATAATGTTAGAAATTAATGATGGACACTTAAAAACATTGACCAATAGTGATAAAATCAATGAGGAATATAACATTGGAAACATAATATTGTTCTGAAACACAGGCTCTGAAACAACATCAAAATGTTGGAAATTTATTTAATAGTCAAGGGATAAAATAAAATTTTGGTGATATGAAGTCTAGACAGCTGTAGGGAGCAAAGCAAATTAGGAAATTGTTATAAAAATCACATAGAGAGAAGGTAATTGCGATATTATTGATATCATATAATGAATGCCCAGAGAAATTAGGTGTCTAGCTTTTGGCCTGCTTGTTTGTGCCATATTATTTCTCTCAGAATGGTTTGTTCCAAACCACACTTCAACTACTGACACAGGATTGGCACTTGCTTTCCATGAGAAAGTTATTCATTTTCTCGATTACTAGGGAGGCAACAGCAATCAATAATAAGAACCAAGACTTAGTAGTTTTAAAGGTACACTGATGAACTAAACATGCTTGATATAGATGTTTATCGTGATGTTATACCATTGAAAGCCAAAGACATATAAAACAGAACATTATCTGAAAGATTTGTGGGAAAAGGTAATTGCCTGCAGTTTTCTTCATTTTGGCATGATGCATCACAAATATCCCCAGGTAACTTGTCTAAATCTTTGTTTTTGCCAAGAGATAATACATGAATTCTTATTTATCAGATAATATATTCTCAAAGAAATCATCCTGATAAATAAATATAATTCTAATGTGGCTTTCTACCACAAACTAAAATCTGCTCCAAGGTTTGGCCTTTTATTTTCAAATAAAAATTCACACCTCAGGTTTTCTTTAGCTCTTCCCAAAATTTATATTTCTAGACTACGGTTGAGGAGATAAGAAGAAAAAATCTTAACTTGCATAGGCAATGTACAGAAAATTGCAAACTGTTATAATATTTCTGCATGGAATAAAATTAATGTTAAATAGTTATAGTAGAAGTAATGTTAAATACCTGTGTTTTAACTTTTCTAAAAGTTATATTAAGTAGTGGCAAGCAACTTATATTTGTTATCAACCTAGATCTATAGGTTAAATATTTATTTAGTTTAGTGATGTAGACAAAAGTACTAAGCAGACACTACAAACTAGATATATGGATAACAGTTACACACATAAGAATAGTATACACATTATTAGTTATTATGGAATTGCAAATTAAAATCACATTGAAATACCATTTTATACCTATTAAAATATATATATATATATATATATATATATATATATATATATATAAAAGCTATATTAAAAACAAAACAAACCAACAAAAAACCCAAAGAAACAAACAACCCAAGAACATCAAGTAGAACAAATTGAACTCATCCATTGCTTGTAGAAATGCAAAATGGTACAGCTACTATGGAGAAGTATTACAATTTCTTATAAAGTAAAATGTCAATTATTCTATACCTAGGTATTTACTCAAGAAAAATAAAAAACTGATGTTTATCCATAAACCTTTATGTGAAGGTTTATAATGGTTTTAATTATAATTGTTCCAAACCTGGAAACAACCCAGATGTGCTTTGAATAGTGTTTGGATAAAGAAACTGCTAGGTCCACACAACGGGTTACTATTAAGCAATAGAAAACAACAAACTATTGATTCATGAAACATGTCTGAATTGCCAATGTGGTATGTTAAATGAAAGAAGCCAGACTCTAAAGGCCATATATTGGATGATTCCATTTATATGACATTGTGGAAAAAACCAAAGTTTAGGAAGAAACAGATCATTGATCATCAGGGGTTGGGTCTGACTTCTGAGTAGCATAAGTAAATGCTATTTAGAGGCTGAAATAACTGTTTTCCATTCAATTGTGGTGGAGTTACATGACTATTACTTTTCAATTCTCATACAACTATATATCAAAAGGAGTGAATTTTACCATATGTAAATTTTAAAATACATTAAAAAAAATTTTGTCATTCACTCAGAGTATTTTAATAGCTGATAAAATTAATCTTTTTTTAGTTTTGCATTCTGTTTTCATTAAAAATTCATTTTTAGCCTAAGGTATTAATTATATTAAAAATGTAAGTTCTTTTTTCATATTTAACTCTTTAATTGAAGGAATATTTTTTAAATATAAAAAAACATAACCCATTCAAAAATATAATACATACTTGAAATATGTAGTAGAATATTTTCTTCTACTTTTTAAAAATGCTTTGTTTACTTCAGTTTATTTTTTAATAATCTTATTAAATAATAGTTTTCCTTCTTAGGTATTTATACCATTTTTCATTATATTTTTGAATGGTTATTTCTGTTGTTGATGAAAATACGGTTATATGTCCACACACTGATTCATGTATTTGCAGTGTTGTGCCACTCTATTCAGTCTTATTAATAGCTAATATGGAGGTGCTTACTACCTATTAAATTCTATACTTGTACAGTAGCTGCCCCATCTGAATTTTCACTCTGTGGTTTCAGTTACCAATGGTCATTTTTTTGTTACTGAAAATACTAATGAAACATTTCACAAATAAACTATTCAGAAATTTTAAATTGCACGTGATATCCACTCCGTCCTTCTGACACGTGAATTATCCCTTAGTCCCGTGTCTGCACGCTGTGTGTGCTCCTGACCAGTCACTCAGTAGCTGTCTGGTCATATTGACTGCCCGAGGATTGTACTTAATGTCCCCAACACACAACAATAGCAATGCTGGCAATTGGGATATATGATTTTGTATCCTGTGACTTTACTGTATTCATTTATTGTTTCTAATGTTTTCCTGGTGGAGTCTTTGGAATTTTCTATATAAAGAATTATGTCATCTGCAAACAATGACAATTTAACCTCTTCTCTCCCAATTTGGATTCCTGGTGTTCCTTTCTCTTGCCTGATTGCTGTGGCTAGAACTTCCAGTACTGTACTGAATAGCAGTGGTGACAGGGGGCATCCCTGTCTTGTTCCTGATTTTAGGGGAACGGGCTTCAGCTTTTCCCCACTCAGTGTGATGTTAGCCGAGGGTTTGTCGTATGTGGCCTTATTATTCTATACTAATTTCATTCAGTGTTTTGATTATAAATGAATGTTGCATTTTGTCAATGCTTTTTCTGCATCAATTGATATGATCATATGGTCTTTATCTTTTATTTTGTTTATGTGGTATATCACATTAATTGATTTTCGTATGTTGAACCATCCTTGTGCTCCTGGGATGAATCCCACTTGATCATGATGTAGGATCTTTTTGATATATTGTTGTATTCTATTTGCTAACATTTTGTTTAGAATTTTTGCACCTGTGTTCATCAGAGATCTTGGTCTAAGTTTTCTTTTTTGTGTGTTGTCTTTACCACGCTTTGGTATTAGGGTAATGTTGGCCTCATAGAATGAGTTAGGAAGTATTGCCTCAAAGAATATGGAACGCTTTGTGAATTTGTGTGTCATCCTTGCCCAAGGGCCATGCTAATCTCTGCATCGTTCTAATTTTTAGTACATGTGCTGCTGAAGCCAGCATTGGATATCTGAGAAAAAGCTGTAAAATTCTTTGTTTAAGTGAAAAGGTGAGTACAGTACAATAAAGTATTGTAAGAGAGAGAGACCACATTCCCATAATTTCTATTAGCATATATTGTTACGATTGCTCTGTTTTACTTTAGTTATCATTGTTAATCATTTACTGTGCCCAATTCTGAGTTAATCTTCATTATAGGTACGTACGTATAAGAAAAAAATACATACAGTATAGTGTTCAGTACTATCTATAGTATCAGGTTGTCTACTGGCGTCTTGCAACCTATTCCTGGGGGAGAAGGAGAGACCACTGTACTGTCATTTTTAAATTCAGTGCAAACCTGCGTAAGATATATTATTTCATTCTGTTCAACAGCTGAGGAAACTGATGTCCACTGAAACTAGATAATTTTTAAAAATCCTGTCCTGTAAACAATGCTGCTGAGACAAAAGCCAGGACTATCTGCTTCAAAACTTTTTTTTTCCTAATAATGATATGTTATTATTTCTGTTACCTATTACTGATTTCAGGAGGTCTTTACTTGAGTTTTTAAACATTTGCTGAGTCATAAGCATGTTAAATAAATTTTTATTTTTTCAGCTTTCTTGAGGTATAATTGACATATAACATTGTGTAAGATATATATGTTGCTCTGATATACTCATATGTGTATTTTACACTGTAAAGAGTGTAGACTTCCAATTAGAAGATGAATAAATTTTGGAGATCTAATTTATAATATTGACTATAGTTAACAGAGCTATGTTGTACACTTGAAACTTGCTAAGAGAATAGATTTTAAATGTTCTCACCACAAAAAGAAGTTACTATGTGATAATGACAGAAGTGTTAGCTAATTTTGCATTTTGTATTTTATGAAACAAATATTTTTTCCTTTCATGTCATGTTACATTATTAAACCATTCAAAACTATATTAATAATGGTAAAAGCAAACATTTTAATGTAGTACAGACACCAATAGATTATGTCACTCCAGTCGGTCCTTGCTACCCATAAAGACTTTTCTCATATGTTACAATAATAAATTCTGAATTCCTTACTTTGGACTTTTAGGCCCTCCATAAAGACACAGCACTGCATTAATAAGACAGACTCCAATTAAGTAATAGGAACAGCAAAGTGTCTGCTCGTGTAACATGTCTGAATTGCATGTTTTATTCTAACATGAAAAGTGTCAGTTCAGGCTCATACATGCCTGTCCTCTCTTCTCTCTCATCCTTCCCACATTCCACTGCGGTGAGCACCCATTGGCTGCTTTTAAGTTCCTTCCATGCAACATGCGTGTTTATGAACTTGGTCGTTAGTAGTTTCAGCATTCTCAGCAATCTTATCCATTGTTCTTGCATGCCTGGTTTCTTTCTTTTCCCATCTTTGTTTAATGTTGTATCTTAGGGAAGTTTTCCCTGATATCACCAGCCCAGCTATTGCACCATATGAGCGTCCTTTATAATCTATCTACATTCTATATGTTTCCTCCTATCATACTTCAGTAATGAAGATTAAAAATGATGTAATCACATACATTTTAAAATCAATATTATATATTAAGATTGTTTTCTTCTAAGGTAAACAATGATTTTATTTGTCTTCTTTCGAATGCTGGTTCCCAAGTCAGGCTGTATAGTCACTTGAAAAGTATCAACTGTACAATTAAACAATAGCTAGACAAATTTCAGAAATAAGGTAAATAACTTCATTCATCACTGCAACAGAAAGAATGTTGTATACACTATTTATTTTGAAAAATATGAGTCTAAGCCTCTAGGATAGGGTTACATGGGCTTGGCTAAAAACAATTACATAAAGCAATGATTTTCAAACATTAGCATGCATCAGAATCACAACCCTAACGCTGATTAAATTTTGACTAATATTTTTATTCATGAAAAATTCAAAACAATAGATGAAAAAGGAAATAAAATTGCCTTTTGTGAAAATAAACAATTTGAGATCTAGTCAAGGAACTCTAGTATGCATGACTGTAAAATGTGTCACAAAATATTATACTTCCTGACCAAATATTACATTTAATCAATTTATAATACATTTCAAACACTGCTATAATCATTAACATTTGCCTCCATGTGTGAAATGCTCTAAAAACTCTGTTAAAATTTAATTTGAATCTAGTGTTTGAGCAAATCTGGTTTAAATAATTCTCATGTGGGTGAGGGAGAGCTTCTTTTTTCACCTTCGTATGTGTGTCATTATGTAAATGCTTTACCTCTGTCCCCCTGAAAGGGAAAATGGGAAGTGCATGGAACTGGAGTGGAAACACACGACCTCTGCTTTTCTCACAGGGATTTTGTGAAGGTTAACGAGATTTTCACTTGTTGCATGTTTGATGTCTTTTGATGAGAGAAACTATATAAACATCAAATATTATTGTAGGCGAAGGGTTCATTAGTGCTTTATTTTCCATTAATATTTGCCAAAACCCAATTGGCACTGAGTGTAATTCTACAGAATGCTTGGCAACCGTTTGTTTTCTGTCACAGTCCTGTCAGTATACAGATGGATTCCATTTTCACAGGAACCCAAATAAAGTGATATTCAAGCTTAAAATTTGGGATGAAATAACTATTAATGTGTGAAATGCCTTAAGGAATCTATGCAGTAATGCAAAACTGTGATGAAATGCAATAAAAGCTAACCAAATTATAAAGCTACTCAGCTCGACTCAGATATGTTATTATGATGGCGATTGGCAATCTCGTGTAATCACACGATAGCAATGGCAAAGGGAATATTTTTCAGTCGCACATTGTTTAATTTTTAGAATGTATCGGGCCAGAAATAACCTCTAATGTTTATAAAGAAATTACATTTCCTTTGGGAAAAGTGGTGTTTGTTATTGTTAAGGTACATTGTAAAACTCTAATGATAGATCATGAGAAATTATGTGTGTGTGTGTGTGCACAAGGGTGAAAGGAGTGAGACTCACAAAGGCGATCCTGTGAAAGTGGAGTCACCTGGCAACCTGAGGCAGGGAATGCTTATTCTTCGCAGGGCTGAGTGCTCGTTAATCTTCTATGATTTAAAATTGATTTAAGATGAATGGATTTAATCATATCTAAAAAAAAAAAGAAACTTAACTGGAGAGTCTATGCAGAGCGATGCAAACGCTTCTTACTTGATTCTTTCAATAATTCTTTATCAATGACAAACCATGTAAGTGGTACAGTCTTAGGCTCTAAGATATAGCAACAACTAAAACAATATACAAGGGCTGTGAAGAAAGTATCCAGCCAGGTGATATGAAAAATGGAGGCATTTGTGGCTGGAGTTTTTTTTTTTTTTTTGAGACAGCCCTAATATGTATCTCTATAGAACTTAGTAGAACTTAGCTAATATTCAATTAGAGGAGACATAGAATTAAAAATAATTATAAAAATAAATACATAATATATAACATAATATGTAACATATAATATGTAATATACTATAAGGTATGAAATATAGTTTATGTATTATTAATCATCATAGTTCATTAGAAAAGAATTGAGAAGTTTAGATAATAAAGATTGAGAAGATGCCGTTTTAAAACAGTGAGCAAGGCAGGTAGGTGTCTCTGTGGAAGTGATGTTTGAGCAGAGATCTGAAAGTAGGTGACCATCTAGGAGAAGAGATTTCCATCCTGAAAAAAACAGAGGGAGAGGGCATGAGTTGAAACATACTTGTTATTTTCAAGGACCAGCAACAAAGCCAGAATGAGGGGAGGAGCTCATAGAGGAAAACAACGGCCTGAGCCCCATCATGGAGGCGTGGGGCTGATCATGTTGGACGTATACAAGTTTAGATTAGAATTCAAAATAAATATAATTCCACTAGGGGGTTTGGAGGAGGACATGATCTCACTTATTTATAAGAGAAAAAAGACTTCTATCTAAATGTGTCAGATGGCAGGTTTAAGCAACTTGGTTAGAACATAGCAGGCAAAGGCTTTTGAGCCTGCTAAGATCCTAAGGTGATCCTGATGAAATATGAATTCAGAATAATACTTAAATGCATTTTCCTAGAGGGAATAATAATTTAGTATACACTAGGAAGTTTCCCTAAATATGTTATTCTTCCTGCGAAACACATTTATTGTATTTATGCACAGTTTTGTAAGTAATAAATGCATGTAGTTTCTATCCACTTTACGTTAAAGCTCCAAATGCCCCTTTTTGAGCCCTTCTATGACTTCTGTTAAGTATATTTCTAATAATTTTTGGACTCTAATGCTATTATAAGTGCAATTTAAAAATACAACTTCTAATGGTGTGATGCTAGCATATAAAAATGGATTATTATGAATTAACCTACTAGTCTGTGATCTTGCTCAGTTGATTTATCAATTGTAGTCATTTCTGCAGCTTCCTTAGGTTTGTCTAAATGAAGAATCTGGTCATCTACAAATAGAGAGTGTTATTTCTTGCCTTCTAATCTTCATGCACTTAGGGGAAGAAAATAACAGGTATTGGTGAGGATGTGGAAAATTTGGAACCTTCATAACATTTCTCGGGATAATCTAAAATCATGCAGCACTGTGAAAGTAGTTTGGCAGTTCTTCAAAAAGTTAAATAGAATTGTCATATGACCCAGTAATTCTACTCCTAGGTACAGATCCAAAATAATTGAAAGGATATTAAAACAAATACTTGTACAGAATGTTTATAGCAGCACTATTCATAATCGTCAAAAGATGGAAACAACCCAAATATTCAATAAGTGAATGGGTAAATAAAATGTGGTATATACATTCAATAGAATATTATTCAGTCATTAAAAGAAATGAGGCACTGACATGTGCTACAACAGTGGATAAACCTTGACACCTATGTGAATAAAAAAAAACAGACATATGAATGTCAGATATTGTATAATTGTATATATGTATGAAATAGCCAGAATAGGTAAATCCAGGGAGAGAGAAAGCATGCTCTCTGTTGGGAAGGCTCTGAGGAAACAGGTGCTCTTGCTCACTGCGGGTGAGATGCAAAATAGTACAGGCCCTTCTGAGAAGAATTTGGCAATAGCTAGCACAATTACATGTGCATTTTTCGTAGGACTCAGCTCCCCACTTCTAATAATAGGTTTTATGGATGCAGTGGTGAGAAGACCGACGTATGCACCAGGGTACTTGAGGGAACTCTTTGTAATAGCGAAGGGGTTGAAAGCAGATACATATCTATCAGCGGGGACTTGTTGAACAAGCCAGGGGTCATCCACACAGTGGCAGACTCTGCAGTTGTACAAAGGAATAAGGAAGACACATAGACCATTGCAGAGAAATCGCTGGGGTGGGTTGTTCCAGGGAAGAAGCAAGGTGAATTAGTAGAACAGGCAAATCTATAGAGACATAAGATAGGTGCTTGTTTCCCTAGGATTGGAAGGGGAGAGAATGAGAAGTGGGAATTTGAGGGTTTCCAAATGAGTAATGAAAACGTTCTAAAATTTAGTGTGATGATGGTATGATTCAGAAAATACTAAAAGCCATTGAATTGCCTATTTTATTGGGTGAGTTTAATGGTATGTGCATTATTTATCAATAAAGTTGTAGAAAAAAGGAATAAGTGGTAGATTTGGCATGCCAACCATAAAATCTATCACATTGCATATTTTCCTGCCGTTGAGTTATAGTATATTCATAATCCAGAAGCAATGGTTGAGGTTAATGGAGATTTTCAGAAAATATTGCTATGTAGTGAGACCTCCAAAATGAGAGTGGAGTGGAGAGGAAGTAATTTCAAGGCTAGAAGGGCTATAAGGAAACAGGTGGACTCAAAGTTTAGAGTAAATTAACACAAAATTTAGAAAAATAATTTTGAGATAAAGCAGGAGTACTTCCTCATCTAGAAGGACTATGGGAAGTAAAGTGAAATGGGTCTAGGAAGTAATTTTAGAACTCTTTCTTACATATTAAAAAAACATTTCAAATTAATTCCTGAATGGACAGAAAAGCAAATGGAAAAATAGTAGCCAAAAGTATAAGTAAGCTGATCTGGTATCTAATCTTGCCATGATTGGTTATAGGTGATTTATAAGAAAAAGTTGAGAACAGTTCTACCAGAGAATATTAAAAACTGAATTAAGGAAGGAGTCTAGGAAAGAGGTAGATTTGTCGGACATCATCTCTTTGTTTATTCATATCTAATTGTTTATTCTGAGCTGGAAATTTATGTGGAATGGCTTGTGTACTTCTCGTAATCAGCAAGTTGGAAGAAAACAAGAAAAGCGATGTGATCACCAAAGGCCCAGAGTATGACGGTAACAGAAAGGAGCGAGCCAAATTTGTTGAGGCTGAAAGATGTCAGGTGACAAAAAGTAGTTGATTATAAATTAGCCAGACTAGAATAATTTTGAAATGATTTCAAAGCAATTAAAGAGTCACATTAAAATCACTTTAACGTTCAACTTACCTGTCAGCTGTCAAAACAAGTTTTCAAAAAATAGCTCTCATATAAAACATTCTAAAGGAAATTCAAGAATATTCAATCCTTAATTATATCCTTCTGAGTGAAGGACACAAATAAAATGAGTCCTACGGAAAATTTGGTTGATCTTATTTATAGTATGTACTGATGATTAAATGTTTATGGGGTTAATTTTATGATTAAAATTTACTTATGCACCTTACTAGTCCAGAGATTAAATAATGGAAGCACAGAGAAATGACTCACTTTTAGTGTGGGATATTAAAGTCTTGATTTTAAGAGAATCACAATAAGACTTTCTGAGGTAGTGTTTCTAAAGGACACCCAATACAGATGGGTCACCGGGTAGAGAAAAATAATCAGTGATTTTTTTTTCTCTTTCCTGACCAATATCGAATTCAGTCCATTTAAGACCAAGAGGGAAACTTGTTTGAACGATGAACATTTTAAAGGAAATTTTATGATTGCTGATTATAGGAAATACTTGTTTCCTCATTTTCTCACCTTACTTCTTCCTCAAAACATTTTGGATGTTTTCCAATTTTTATTTCATAGAGTTAAATCCAAGATATAATAGATTATTGCATTTTCTTGTTGATTTTAAGTATTAAATGTGGACTCAGGATTAAACTCTACAACTAGTTGCTTTTGGTGTGTTATCTTCTTTACACGTGTTATCCAAAAAGGTTCTGTAACAATTTTTTTTTCATGTTTTGCTCAATTTAAACAAAGTGTGCTCAATTTTACTACTTTATGGAGACAATCTAAAATCTATATTTTAAATCTGAGGAAAGAAATCCCACATGCCAGAGACAAGGAGATTATTTAATTTACCATGGTTGAAAATTATAATTTGTACATCACGACATGCCAATTAGTTTTTATAAACAAGTTAGCATTCTATCATTATTATGCAATTGCAGTTCGATAACATTGTCTCAGAAATTTGCCTTTTCAGGTAAAATATTATCCCCTTTGTGGGTTTCAATATGTCAAGGCCTGAACTTCTTAATGTTTCTTTTTCTCTTGACACCCAATAATTTCATTCATATTTTTGAGAATCTTCACACAGTCTATTTTAACATTAACGAGCAGCAGAGAATTTATATCTGGAATCTTAAATATAAATGTCTCATAATTAATACCATGTCTCAATTGTTTTATCTTTTCAGGAGAAATGTATTTCTCATTAAGTTTATTGTTCTTCAGCGTTAAATTTCGAATTTAAATTGTGTGAAGGCTTCAAGTGCTGACAATTCTGCTTTTGACTTTCTAAACATTTGTTGTCTATATGCAGTCTCTATTGTAAGCAATGAAAATAAATGGTAAGCCAAATAAAAGTCACCTTAGCCCCACTGGAGATTACAGATTCTGTTACATAATAAATTACAGAAACAGCATTTCAAGTAAGAAAACGTATGGACTGCTGTAAAATTTTCAAAGGGGAACTAATTCATCATGAATGTCAAACATAAATGTTCTTAATATGTAAAGTTTTAGTTGACACCTAAAAGAAGAGTAGGAGTTTATGGAGTAAATAGATGAAGGGATCCCATGTTCTAGAAATGTGCAAAGTTCCAGGAGACACTGTGAAAATAATGGCTGCAAATACTGAAAGAAAGTCAGTATTATCCCCACTTTGAGCTAAGGCTTACAGTGACTTATCTGAGAGTATCTTTCAGTGACTTTATTAATACTTCATTGCTAACCAGATGGAAGTATGTAAATTCAAATCTGGTCTTTCTGATGCTAAGTCTCCTGATGGTAGAGAGAAACATAAAATCTTAATCACAACATGGAAGAATTGTCATGATCTGGCTCTAGCCTTTCTTTCAATCAAATGTTTCATTCAATTATATCACGTAATTGGCACTCCAGATAAGTAACAAGTAAAATTTTAGGAGTCACACACCAAGACTTATTTATCTTTCTATCCACCTTGGGACCTGGCAAAACGTCTTATTCTAGTAGGAACTCAGTAAATATTTATTAAATTTTCATTAAAAGTTTTATTGCCATGAACATGTAGTTTGAACTATAAAAATCAAGTGGATAGTACATGTCAAATAGCAAAGCAGTGGAGTTTTTGTGTTGTTAATAACTATTGCTTTTTTGAGAATAAAGATCTACCCAGGCAAAATAACATAATGAATACATATCTGGGGTAATGTTACATAATATGGAGTGGTCAGTTTTCAGTAAATTTAATTAATGACTTGCAAAAGAGGTATAGTGTATAATATATAAAGTTATTTAAAACATTTTAAGTTTTTGCTTTCATAAACTTAAAATTTATGTCATTTGCACTGTTTTACAGTTTATAAGAATGTTTAAATATTAATTATTTTGAAATATGGTGAACTTGAATAAATAAAACAATAATTAAGATTTTATTCTCAGAAATTCAACTAGTTTTTGTCTTAAATCCTGTCATTTGCTTTGGGTAGTCAATTTATAATGAAGAATTGCCATATAAATTAATAAACTGGTAAGTTCACTTTTTAGTTAGATAATTGTATTATGAAAAATAAATTTCCTAATTATAAAATACAATTGAGATGTTAATTGAGATTCATTCTTTAGTGAAGTTTCTAATGAAATTCACAGGTCAGATGGTTGGCATTTCAAGCATGGTGAGATGACTTAGATTCTTGTTTTTTCATGGTTTTGTTTTATTATTCTGTGTTGTGTATCCTGGACATTTATGTCTTCTAAACAATAATCTAACTCTAAGTCCATTTAGGAAAAACTATGTGTCAAGGCTAATGATGCAACTTTGACGTTAAAAAGCTTTTGACTTTAAAGCTTCATCTTGATGGGAAAAGAATTTAATTATTTACTTCTCTGCTGGTGGAGGGGTAGGGTGAAGCTTTCTCAGTGATGGTGTGCCCAGTGCATTGAATGAATTCCTTATTTAAACCCAATAGCAGTCATTTGAGAAATGAATTCTTCCTTTGTTTGTTAAATTTGGAGAAAGTAGAATCCCTCTGGTTACACAGAAGTAAAAAGTACTGGACTATTTTTCTCTGATACTTGGCAGATCCATGTAGTTAGCCATGAAATTCTGAGTTAGTCATGAAGCTCTATTAATTCTAAGGGATGTAGACCCATGAGTTGTGGTTTTTACCTTGAGAAAGCTGAAAGGAGCTATCTATGTAACCTTGATAAATTTATGTAGAGTTTCAGTTTTACTCTTTATAAATGAGGATAATAATAGCACTTGCCTGTTGAGGCTATTGGTGTAAATAAGTAACATAAATGTAAAAACCACATTGCACAGTGCCTGGTGTTTTGTCACTTTCACTGTTGCTATCCTTGATGGAAGAAACACTGAAAGCAGTAAACTAATTGAGAATTGAAGGTCTTCATGACAGCCCATGTTTAAATGAGTCACCTCTAATCTAGTCATCCCTATAACTACCTCTGAGGATTTTTGTAAAGATGTAAACTGATAACATATATAATGTCCCTAGCACAGTGTCTGATGTATTGTGAGGTCTTAATGTACATTTATTTCTTACTCATCTCTGAGTGAATTACCTTTGCTAGACTTTCCTTATATGAAAAGTGGAAGCATTTGGAGATTCAGGGACCACCAGCTGAGTTTTAAAATACTAGTTTTTAAGTTTATACGGAACACTCTTTGGGTTATTTGGACTGGAAGGGATGCTCCGAGGTGCCAAGTTGCAAGTGTGCAATTTATGTGGTTTTTCAAAATAATATGTTACAAAGGAACTTGGCTACTAACAGAGCCATTCTGTTTTTAAAAGTTTACTAGCGTTACATAATGAAATCAGTACCTATATTTTTAGTGTCTAATAATGTAAATTTCACAACCTTTTGAAGTATAGTTTTTTTAAATTAATTTTAGCCAGAGTAAATACCTTAAAATACATAAACTTATTTAAGTAATCCTTTAAATATATTAAACAGCTATATACTAAACTAGCCTTAATGAAAGTATAAACATAGCTATATTAAAATATTTTAATAATGAATATGAAATTTATTTCTTTTGTCTCTGGGGAAAGGCCCTATTACCAAGAGAGTTCTGTGAACACATTGGGTATAAATAAGCACTGATGTGATAATCCACACCAAAATTGATTTTGGTGATCAATTATAAAAATATAGTAATAAAAATAAAAAAATCGTATAGTTTTATGGAAAGATTTTTAAATCATTATTTATATAAGATGCATTACCAAACTATCATTTGGAGATCCTATAATTTAGCAGAAATTTCCATTTTATGATTTTAATTTTACTCAGTTTTATATTATTTCATTGAATCATCTAGAGAAATAAACCAAGTGTGTAGATTATAGATATTTTATATTTCTTGATCAGTGAGATTTCAACATACAAAGTTGAACAATTAATTTCATGAACTCATCCTAGAAAAACTGCTATATGCCTCACTGCTGAACATCACTACCGTCACTTCTGCAGGACTCCCCCTGGGAAGCTGTGCACCAACACCAGCATCCCTTCAAAGCAATTTTGGAACTCTTTTTCTGGAATGACCATCAGAGTTGTCATCGTACCCAAAATCTCATAATTAATTTTGCAAACTTGCCACATGTGCTTGATGACACCTCACCGAGTTGTTTGTACAGTGCTGCCAACGTAAGGGCACGATGGCAAGTTTGTGAACTTAATTATCAGATTTGGGATATGAGGACAGCTCTGATGGCCATTCCAGCAAAAAAAGTTCCGAAACTGCTTTGAAGGGTGGACTAGGTGCTGCTGTCTGTACACAGCTTCCCAAGAGGAGGACTTTGAAAGTGACCGTAGTGATATTCAGCAATGAGGTATGTAGCACTTTTTCTAGGATGAGTTCACAAAATTAATTGTCTGATATTCATATATTCCTTTAACTGAATTTACTATATTATGATCACTTGCTTATATTATGCATATTTTTAAACTCTTAGAATTTGCATATGCATTCTATAAAATACTACAAGTTGGCTTACATATTATTTATGTAGAATATCACTCACAACTTAGATTTTATACACTTTAAGGGTAATTTTAAAAAGCATGAAAGAAATTTTGACTATGCAAATATATACATTAATTTTACGACCCAACTTACATGTAAAATGAGGCACCTTTGGATTTGAAGTCAACAGTTTGGAAAACCACATAACTTTTGATCAGCATTTTATTCAGTGATCAACACTGCAAAAATTTTTTAAAAACTTATCAGTGGTCTAAGAAAATGTAAGAATTATATCTTTTAGTTATTTGACTTTTTTAGGAGTTATTTTATAGTTTTGGTTTTAAGATTACCAAACCATTGGTCTTTTAGGCATTTCTAAATTAACAGCAAGATGTTTTAACATTATAACCTCCTCATTGATAGAGTTAACTAATTATCCTTTGTCTATTTAATTGACAACCGTGGATGCAGCTAAAATAAATATCCATAAACATTCTGAAATAAAATATAAAAATCTGAATAAGATTTTAAAAATCATATTTCCATAACAATTCAGAATACTTTGAGGATAAACAGTCAATTCAGTTAGTGACACAAAATAGTACTTTTACCAACAATGCCTGTAGGAACTTCATTTGATGGGAAAATGAGGCAAAACCCACATTAAATAGGTAATATATGGTATGGAAATTGGTGATACATGCAAAAGAGGAAAATAAGAGGGTTTTTTCAAAAGGAGGTGGGAGTTACATCAAAAGAAGTATTGGGGTTTGCAAAATTAAATAGAGTTGTCAGGAAAGATTTCATTGAGAAAGTGACATTTTATGAAAGTTCTGAAGGTAGAGGGAGTAAATCATGTAAGTAGATAAGAGAATACTATTTTAGGTAGAACAAATAGAAGTGCAAATGGCCTGAGGCACAGAAAGCCAGAGGTCAGATTGAGCAGAGAGCGCAGTGATAGGTGTTAAAAAGGAGACCACAGACCGAAAATAGAGTTGCTTATGCCAAGTACTAGGTCAACAACCATTCCAGTTCTTTGTTTGTCTGTGGTTTCAGTCTAGGACTTAGTGGGTCAGCTTGGGTGGACAGATGGTTTCACCTGGAACCCAAATCCCTAGATCTTGGTTAATCCACAGTTCTAATATATTGGATTTTGTTGGTTCGGTCCATAGTTCCACTTTGAAAATTGCTGGTGTTTTTTGGTGCCAAACCTAAGGCCTTTTCTTGGTCAATGTAAGGTACTATTTTGTTGGTTAATGCTGGTGTTCATGATTCTGTTTGCTTAGTTACAGTTGCTTTCCACTAAATTTGCACATAAGGTGAAGCACACCTCATGCATGGGATTTTTAAAAGCAAAATTAGTGGGCAGGGGCCGACTACTTAAAACATACAACCTAACTCTAAAACTTCTGTGCTAGAATATGTTGGTCATGGAATAGCTTAGATTGACATTAGGTCACTGGCCAACAAACTCAAGAACATTTCTGTACAATAAGACACATTGTCAAACATCACAAAATCCTCAACCCCAGCAATACAGCTCTCTTAAGTATTAATTTAGCCCACGACACCAAAGGCTTAGCTAAAAAAATGGAATCTTCCAAGTTTCACAGAATTGCATATGCCCCATTTTGGCACCACTGCTTATTTTATGTCTAAGAACTGTGATCCCAGAGCTGTAGATATGTACAAAAAGAGTAACATCTCACTAAGGTAACCTAGAATTACAATGGACATTACAGTGAATGTTCCAATTAGACGAGACATCTCATTTAAGAGTGCAGTTGAAAGTAAGGGTTTCCAAGTCAAACAAACAGAATGAGATACCTATTTTGAATGATATGTAGAAGCCTCTAAAAGGCTTTAGGATTCCAAAATAGCTTCATTGAAAGATCATTGCAAAGACTAATGAAAAATTAAAGACATAAGAGGTATGTATCTAAAACAAAAGACTATAAAACTGATGAGAAACTTATTATTCCCCTCTGTCCTTCTGTTCTCAGTATTCGGTCTACTAATTCTTCATCTAAATTCCCTTTCCACAGTGAGGAGACTATAAAATCATAATAACAGTCCATCAAGTTAGTGGAACAACAGTTCCAAGGCCAGAAACCTGAAACAATACCTGGGCCTCCTCTGTTCCACCCTCTTGGGGTCCAACATCACAACATCAGACCAGAAATTGGTGTCTCATTTGTAATCAACTGGGATGCTAGAAAGAACATTATCCTCAACACAGCAAAGGAAACTATCAACAATATGACAAGAAACACTACTGAATGAAAGAAATTATTTGCAAATCATATATCTAATAAAAGGCTAATATCCAAAATATATAAAGAACTCATACAAGTCAATAGCAAAAAACAAAACAAAACAAAACAAAAACTCCCCAAAATAAAGCAAAACAAAAAAAGCCAACTAATATTTTAATTTTAAAATGGGGATAAGATTTGGTTAAATATTTTTCCAAAGAAGATATGCAGATGACCAACAGGTACATGAAAAGATGGTCAACATAATTAACTATCAGGAAAATGCTGATCATCAAAACAATGAGATGCCACTTCACATCTTTTAGAATGACCAGTATCAAAAAGACAAGAAATAACAAGTGTTGGCAAAGATCAAGGATGTAGAAGAAAAGAACCTTCATACACTGTTTGACAGTAATGTAACTTGGTGCGGCCACTATGGGAAACGGTATGGAGCTCCTCCAAAATTTAAAAATAGAACCACCATATGATCCAGCAATTAAACTTCTGGGTATTTAGTCAAAGAAAAGGAACATACTAACTTGAAAGAGATGTGCACACCCATATTCTTTGAAGCATTGTTTATGCTCGTCTGGATATGGAAGCATCTAAGTGTCCATCAATGGATGAATAAATATAATTTTCATTCATATTCAAAATATTGACTTCATATATATACCCATTTATTTATGTTAATGTCTATGACGTAAGTTGATTATACATAATATATAAAAACATTGATGCATACTTATAAAAATAAGTATAAAGTACAGAGTTTTCCTTTTTTATATAGATTGCATATTCCTAAATAAATCAGAAACCGTGTCTGTTTTTTTTTATTTTTGAAGGATGATTGATAAGGTAATCTTTCAGCACTAGGCAGAAGAGAATGAGTAAAAGATGTTATTAGTGAGTGTGATAAAGTATTTAGCTTCTAAGTAAAAACTCTGGATTGTAAAAAAAAGTGAAATTTGAACTGAAAATGAAAGCAAAATATAACCAGAGATTCATAAAATGGACCTGTAACTAAAATGTTAATACTTTTAACATCCATATTCTGGAAAAATTGACCATGTGGTGACTAAAAGTGCCATGCAAACAGATACAATAAATTTATGCAGTGATACAGGGCTTAGATTATAGATTTTCAATTTTGAAAAGTGGCTCCTTGAATTTGCTTCACACTTGATGTTGCCCGTTCCAGGTTGTTGTCAAGCATCATGGATTCCGTAAATACTCCAAAGGCTTTGCAAACCAGACTGATCCTGGGCATTTTAATATACATAGGTGACCTAGGATGTGTATAACTCCTATGAGAAAACATGGAAGAGAAGTTTCTTATGAAAGTATTACCTGAGTATAACAATATTTGTCTTATACTGTCTATATGAAAATAGAACTCTGACTTAACAACTGTCTATTGAATATTGAACATATGCTAGATCTCACTTACTCCCTCTGAGCTAGGTACTATATTTTTTTCTTATTATATTATTAGAATTGTAGTCTCTAAAAACAAAATCAGCAAATTCTAAGTAGCAGAGCTGAAATTCTTACCACTTTAACAATTGTATATAGGAGCCTAGCTGTCCCATAAGGTTTTTAAACTGTGTGGTCAAGGGGAAAAAAATGACTGTCCTCAAAGGGTTTCTCAAATCCTTCCATATCAACTGAAAGGCCCCCCTATCTACCCTAGAAGGAATGCCTCCATGTGGGTTCCTCCCAGGACTGACAAGAGTCTAAGGAAATCTCCAGTAAACTGCTACCAGTTATTAAATAGCCAAGAGGAAATTAAAATTAAAATGAATGGAAAAATCTTGCTAAAATTCGGTAGATACTGAGCTACACTTTGAAATTTCAACACCACTCACTTTGGAGCCTGCAGATGGAATCCTGGGAAAACTATAATAACAGAAGCCAGAGATGATGGTTGAGCTTTCTTACCGGACTCAGCTCTCCCGAATCTCTGTAGTGCCAGACTGAGAGAGGACTATAGGAGTTCACATCGTCCTTGTCTCTCTAAATCCAGACTCTTATGAATTTGTTTTTGGAATATCCATTGTTTGTTGATCTTTTTTTCCCCCTGGGGGACAGCTATCGCCTTCTTGTTTGTCTTGTGTGAATCCTGAGAATTTAGCTCGGTAACCAACAGGTTGTAGGGCCCCAAGATGGCTGGACAGAAATGTGGTTTGCACCCAATTTGTGGTATTTGATTTTCTTTTGAAGTAGCTGTGACTCTTGGAAGGGTAGTACTTTTAGTGCTGTTTTGGGGGATGTCTCTTGTGTCCCAGGGGTTGTTGAGTACTACACAAATATTTATTCTTTGTCTTGACTGAAACCTGACAAGATATTTGAAAGGATTTCTTTTTAAGTAGTTCTATGATAAAATTTGACCAAATTGGAAGTTGATATTCAACCCTTGTTAGAAAAAATTTTAGGCCTTCTCTCCTAAACTAAATTGAACTATACCCAGAGAGAAAGAAAAACATTCCAGAAAACAAACAGCTGTAACTCTATCTAGAACATAGAAAATTTTTGAGTTCCATGTTAGTTTAAGTTCTTCTCCCTGATGTTAAGAAGTGAACTCAAGATAATGTAGGTAGATGGGTAAGTCATCCCATTGATACCATTACAAATTGAGTCTTTACAAGATTAAAAGTGCAGCTGCAGAAGCAATTAAAAGCCCATCTCTCCTTTTTATCAGTCCCCAAAACTCCCTTACGTATCTCAAAAGGTTGATACCTACTATAAAAACCTGAACTTGTGAACAAAAATCCTTCTAGGTAGAACTCACATTCTTTCTCTTGATTGGTCTTTTGAGTTGTAAGTGTTCTACCTGGTTTTCTCTAGGAACCAAGGTAATTCTTAGAAGAAGGAAAAAACAAAAGGCATTTGCAACTTAGTCCTATGAAATCGTTTCCACAAGTATTTGTAAAAAGCTTTAGCCATCTGTAGAGGTAAATTTAACTTATTCCATCTGTAAGAAACATAATTTAGATCCAATTATTCTTTTATAAATAAGTGGATTTTGAATTATTGTACCTGTCTCAAGGGCTAAAATTTTTAAATGAAAGTTATAAAGTCTCTGTTTGCATCTCTCTGTGTGTTTATGAGTGACCAAGTATGTACGTTATAGATGTGTTTTTTTTTCCTAACCTCCAGATGGTATTGCCAAAATTAATTTATAAAGATCTCTATATAATGGACTTAAAGACAAACAAGCATTTATATAAATCAAGTATACTCTCAGAAATATAAAAACTAACCCAATCATTTTATAAATTCACATCATTCTAGAATAATCTTTGGTAAATTAAGTTGGTTTAATTTAAACAGGCAAGTCTTTAGAGTTATCAACATTAAATATAATACTTTTATTCTACCAAGGTTTACTAAAAGTTAAATAAGCTCATGTTATCTGCGTTAACAGAATTGGTCAGCAAGAACGAGAACTTAGGAGATTGGTTAGCTCTTTAATGTCTCATGAAATACTTATGAGTAATTTAACCATAATTATTAAAACAAGTGAATTAAATAATATAATTTAGATGAAAGTTTATAAAATTTTTTAACAATAATTATGGTTTATGATATGACTAATTAAAAATAGTTTCTAAAATAATTTTGGTAACTTGAAACCTTAATATTATATGGAGTTAAATTAAATGATGGCTAGTCATTGAATATCTAGGTCATTTTCAAGTAAGATAAAATACTGAAACATGAATTAATAAATATAGGTTTATCCACTTTGGCTTCTGTTTCCAGAGGAAGTAAAAAATATTTGAATCCATTAGTAAACCTGTTTTCTGTCACATTGAGGAAGAATTTACTATAAGAAAGAATATACTTCTGAAAATTATGCCATGTATTTATAAATTTTCCAATGCACAGAATCCTAGTATAACAGATAGTCCACAATTGCTTACTTCTTAGTTTTTATTAAAAATAAAGGGCTTAAAGGGTTAACTATTCTATCAGTATATGTAATGAAAGCTACTAGGAAATAATAATAATGCTGAAGGGAAACAAGTGGGTATAAAAACTAGGTAAGAAAAATGAAATGACTGATTGTTCCAGAATGAGGAGAGTAGAAAAATAAACAAAAAAGACAAAATCTGACTGTATATAAAAAATGTTATAGAAGGTTTGTGGAAAAGGAATTTTGCAATAAGTATTTTAGGTGTGGTCAGGCTGGTTAAAATTGAAATGGATTTATTATATTTTTATTTATTTTTTGTTTGGATGATCTGTCCATGACTGTCCAGGAAGTGTGTGGGTCCCCTACTATAACTGTGTTTTTGTCAGTTTCACCTTTTAGATCGTTAAGTATTTGCTCTATAAATTTTGGTGCTTCCTGGTTGGGAGCATATATATTGATGAGTGTCATGTCTTCTTGTTGTTGTACTATCTCTTTTATCGTTATGAAATGTCCATTTTTGTCTCTTATTACCTTTTTTATCCTGAAGTTTGTTTCATCAGATATAAGTATGGCTGCTTCTGCTTTTTCTCTGGATGCCATTTGCTTGGAGTATTGTTTTCCACCCTTTCACCGAGTCTGTGTTTGTACCTGTGTTTAAGGTGTGTCTCTTGTAGAAAGTATATAGATGGGTTTTGTTTCTTAATCCTGTCTGCTATTCTGTGCCTTTTTATTGGTGAGTTCAGTCCATTTACATTTAGGGTGATAATTTATATATGAAGATTTCCTATGGCCATTTTGTCTTCTGGTTTTTGGCTGTTCAGAGTCTCAATTTCCTCTTTGCTTCTTTCTTGCTGACTGTTTTTTTGGCTTGATGGTGTTCTGTTTCCTCTTTTTTTTTTTTTTTTTGGTTATGTGTCTTAGTTCCAGGTTTTATTTATTTATTTTTTTTGAGTAGTTATTATGCGGTTTATGAAAAGAAAAGTCATGTATGTAATGGCTACTTTTCTTAAGCATACTTTTAACTTGTATTCTTTTTTGGGAATTTAAACCTTTACTTCTTCTCTTTTTATGTTTTAGTTGTCCCAACTTTTTGCCATTTATTTAGGCTTTTTATTTCAGGTCAAGTAGCCTCCTCTATTATTTCCTGGAGTGCCGGCCTCATGTTGGAGCATTTCCTTAGCTTCTGTCTGTCTGAAAAGGTCTTTATTCCTCTTTCATATCTAAAGGATAATTTTGCTGGCTAGATTATTTTGGGCTCATATTTCCTCTCTTAATATTTTGAACATACAATTCCACTGTCTCCTGGCTGGAGGAGTTTCTGCTGAAAAGTCTGATGGTTTTTCCCTTTGAAAGTTGTAATTTCTTTCCCTGGCTGCCTTGGGAATTCTTTCTTTGTCTTTGGTTTTTGACATCTTCAGTACAGTCTTGGAAAAGATCTGCAAGGTCTAGGTAGCTAGGGGACCTATTTTCTTCTTGAATTTGGGGTTCTAGATTTTTCCATCAGTTTGGAAAATTCTTGTCTACTATTTGAGTACGCTCTCTGTAGATTTTTTCTTTCCCCTCTTCCATGTCTACTATTCTAATATTGTTTTTCTAGTGGAATCAGATAGTTCTTGCAGAATTTTTTTCAATCCTTTTAACTCTGTAGTCCTATCTTTTTCTTTCTGAGTTGTTTCCCTATTTCAATCTTTAATATCACTAATTCTTTCCTCCATTTGGTTGACCCTGTCCTATAGCTATTATTTCATTTCTCACTTCTTTTATTGTATTATTTATCTCTCCAATTTCCATCATGTTCTTCCTTATAATTTGAATTTCTTTTTAAAAATGTTTCTTTTGTTCATGAATTTTCTTTCTGAGATCATTTATCTCAGCTATGGTGTTCTGCCAGTATGTTTTCCTTTCTCTGAGAGCCTTTAGAACCGCAACCTTGTATTCTATGTCACTTAGTTCATAAATTTCTAGATCTACAGGATCCTTTCCTAGAGATTTTTCATCTTTCTGAGTGGCTTTGAATCCTAAGATACTTATATTGTTTGTTGTATTCTTTTTCTTTGGCATGAAGGCTTTACCTCTAATTGTACCTACAAGATCTCTCTCTCTCTTCCTGATTAATTATTTTTGTTGTTTGTTGCTATAGAGAAGACCCTAGGTGGCACTGGGGGGCAAGTTTTGGGAGAGAGGAGATTGTTAAGCCATATTTCTGGTCTACACCAGTGTTTGGTGGTGGGGGCAGTCCTTGGTTTCTCTGCTTCCTGCGATTTCTTGAGGAAGTCGGGGGGAGGCCAGGGGGAGGCCGATGGAATGCAAGCTGAGGACGTTCATATTGGTCGGGGTGAGTGCCACCAGTTCAGCTTTTCTCCCCTCTCCTGAGGCTGCGTTTTACCCAGGACCATGTTTCAGTGGTTCATTTTCACAGCAACAGTTTTCAGCAGTGTTTGCAAATGCCAAAAGCTGTGCTGCTGTATCTGGAGGCACTATTCCTGCCTATGGCAGTTTGGATGCTTTGCTCAACATCTGTGCCACCCAGAGTGTGCCTCCCAGACTGTGTCTCTAACATGCTACTACTCAGTCCAGCTCCCCATGGTCTGGCAAGTTGCCCTCATTATGGCCTCCACGCTTGTTGCCACTAGGCCTTCCCCCTCCCCAATATTGTGCTGCTCCCTGATTTCTTCCTAGTTCCTTCAGTTAGCTGCAGTCAGGTTGGGTCACGATCCATCTCTGCTCCCTCCCACTCGCCCCCTTTCTCTAATCTTCAGGGGTTTTCTTGCTATGCATGGATCTCTCAGCTGTTACTGTGTCACTCAGGGTTTCCCATGTTGGATTATGGCCAGCCATTTAATTACATTTTCCAGGAGAAGTTTTAGGGATCCCTTCTCTGGTTGCCATCTTGCTGAGCCCCTGGGACTCAGTCTTACTATGAAAACTATGCAAAATTAGAATTTACTATAATTTTTATCTTTATTAAAGGGGTAAAATTTTGTCCTATTATCTGCTCATGATAAGGGATTACAAAAGTTTTATTTATTTATTTATTTATTTTCGTTTTTGTTTTTTGGGGTTTTTTTTTGAGTAACCTATCTGGAAAACAAGGATTCTGTGGCTTACCAAATAAACTACTGTGCTTCCAGTTTTCTCTGAATTTTTCAATCTGAGCAACTTAAAGAATAAAATTGCCTCTTGAAGAGATGGAGAAGAAACACTTTCAGTGGGGGTAGGATGATTTGGAGCTCAGTTTTCAGCATATTGATGAGTATGCCTATTAGACAGTCGTGTGGAAATGTCAAAGAATTAAGTTGGTTACATGAACTAGATGAGGAAAGAGCTGTGGACTCAAGGTATCAATCTAGAAGTTGTCAGAATATTTAAAGCCATTTAGGACTTCACCAAAGACTTTATAGAAATTAGAATGTAGAAAAACATCCAGTGAGATAAACTTCGGGCACTCCAACTTTTAGATTTGGGGGAGTAAACAAAATATTGAGAAGCGATCTCATCTTTTAGGATTTGGGAATATAAACAAAAGGTTTAGAGGAAGTCCCCAGAAATATAGAAGAAAAACCAGGAGACCATGGATGACAGAATAATGAATAATGACTGGAGGTGAGAATGAATAATCAAATTTAAATAACTGAGGCTGGTAGAATAGGAATGGAGAACTGATTTCAATCTAAACCTTTAGCATTGCCAAATTTAAAGGAATCTTATGCTATTCAACACAATAAATAATTTTACAAGATTGAAAGTAAGGACAGTAGTTAATTATATTTTTCAATATAATTATAGTACACGACCAGATAATT
>PVJL010008737.1:0-63915 GCA_004026885.1 Lyroderma lyra
GAGGGGGTCACAAAGGGCATGAAAACCAGGAGGTGGGGACCACCGGGGCCATGTCAGAATCTGCTTACCACACAGCCCCTGGGTGATCTTACAAAATCATGAGTCATGTCACAGTACACCCCTCCTTAAATCCCCAAGTGACAGGTGCGTGATGTTATATAGAGCAAACCCCAGACTGGTGACAATGACGTGTCGGCGCAGGTTCAGCAGTGACCAGGGCACCACTGTGGTGGGATGCTGTAGGGGGGAGGCTGTGCGTGCGTGGGGCAGCAGGTACAGGACGGATCTCGGTGACCTTCCTTTCGATTTTCCTGCGAACCACACACGGCTCTAATAACACCACGTCTGTAAAACACACGACCTCTGGTGGCTTTTATCGCACTTTAGAGTGAATTCCAAATTTCTCACTGCTTTATAGAGCCCGCTGGGTCTAGCCCCGCCCCCCACGCCCCCACCTACCTTTCTCACTTCCTATTTTGCTACACTTTCTCACGTGCACGTCACTGCAGCCACCCTGGTCTCCTTCGTGCTCCTCGAACTGCCCGGACGTGCCCTGTCCCCGGGCCTCCGCCCTCGGTGTCCTTCCGTCACACCCCGTCTGCGTGGTGGTTTATCGCACGTGGACGCCTTGCTCTTCTCACGCAGGGCTCAGAGAGGCCTCGGGACCGCTCAGTTCTGAGGGTCACATTGATGTCCTGGGTTCCCTGCATTGCGCTTGTCACCATTTAACGCTCTTGGTTGTGCATTCATGCCTTTACGTGTCGTCGGTCCCTCTCTCCTCCTCTTCTTCAAGTGACAAACAGACCACAGGAAAGCAGGGACAGTTCCCGTCTGAGCTGCCACGGCCTCCCCCGCCCTCACATCTCCCTCTGGGTCCCCGGGTGACCCCTGGGATGCGAACGCTTTGTGACAGTGACAGCACCTGATCCCATCTGCTGTTCCACAGACACCACCCATCATGGCAAGTAACATCCCCGCCGTATGTCACGCTGTTACCCTCGTGGGGATTCACCTTGGAGTAAATGTGTCTGAAGCCCAGACGCCGCGTGGGTGCCACAAGCGAGAACCTCGGAGTCCGTGAATGTACCGTCCCTGCCTGGGCTGGCGCACCCCGCACCCCTGTTAATTAATTACAACTTCTGTGACTGAGCTTATGACAGTTGCTAACAATTACACAACACTCACGAGGTGGCAGATGCTGTTTCAAATGCCGGACGTGTTTCCGCTCAGTTCGTCATCACAACGCTCGCATTCAGCGCACAGAGAGGCCGGGCTGCCCGAGGCCACGCACGCGGTCAGTGGTGCAGCGGGAACTTGACCTCACAGTCTGACCTTGAAGTCCTTGACAGTGTGTAAACTCGGGCAAGATCGCGCCACCCCTGTGCAGCCCAGAAGTCGGCTGGCCGCTAAATTCGTGCAACCCTCGCGGGCTGTTTGTTTCCGAAAGCAGACCTTGCAGTCCCCTGATGTATTGTCTTCATTAACTACATTCCTACCATTTCAGTGACTGTGCTTCAGATATCTGGGACAGAGAGAGGGCAGAAGTTTGGAAATGTGAGGAGAGATTCTCCGAAAGGCTTTTTGAGGCCATCGTCTTACCCAGGGCACAGATTATGTCTCCAAATGTCTCTCCCGTCTGCCCTGGCCGGCAGTTGTGGGGGGCGGGGGTGCTTTCAGAAGTGTCCCTGGCTATTTGGTAGGGAGAGAACAGCTGTTAGCTTGGTTATGCCCTAAAAAATACTCCCTTGTGCCAAAGATGTTCTCGACTCAATGACACTTCCCGTGGTACTCCATCGACCGCTGCCCTTGGCTTGGGCCGCGTAATCGCCGCGTTGTCTGGCCACATGGAGCGATGAGCCACCCCGCCGCACTCGCCTGCCCTGCTCCCCGGCGAGCCCCTCTCCACACGTATTGTGGGATTTAGCTCGGAAGGTTCCAGCAAAGGCATTCTTCCTGCCCCAGTGACGATGACCAAATGGCAGACAGCAGGGAGCACCTGTTGCCATGTTGTGCGTGGGAGTAAACATCTCCCCGGTTCCTGTGCCTTCCCTTCTGAGGGGAATAGCAGTGTCTTGGAAGTCAGGAAGAAAAAACGTGGCCCAGGAAAAATGACTTACTGAGGAATGTTCAGGGTCCCCCTGAGAGGACTGTCACCGTTGTCGTCCCCACAGGGAGCCAGCCTGTCGTGCTGGCTGCACGCAGGGGACCTGAGCACAGACTGCATCTTCTTTGGCTCAGGCTGTCTCAGAGCAGGAAGGATGCCATTTCTTGTTTAAGGTGAACACTCACCTGAACAAATAGCAGATGTTGATGAATATTAATTTGTGCTTAGATTAAATGCTTCAAAGTGTCAATTTAATTTCTGTTTCACGATTCAGCCCCTGATTATAATGAGCTACTTCAGCATGTGGGGAGCATACACCTGGTTCGGGGGGCAGGGCTCGAGGTCTCCAAGGGGTGGAGCTGGGTGCTCGGGCAATGGGACAATTCCAGTGGCACCCAGGTGGACCCTGAAAGTCACCCAGCTGTCCACTGGCCCAGTGGAGAGGTGGCAGCTCCTCGAGGAGAGAGAGAGAGAGAGAGACGGACAGACATATATCAAACAACCATTTGACCTAAGGGCTGGCCAGCGGCAGAGCGAGTGTCCACGCCGGAGTCTGAGGGGGACAGGCAGCTGGGGGACCCTTGCCTGGCCTCCTTTCGTCACCCGACCTCAGTCCATTCTGTTGCTGGCTTTTCAGGTGCCTGAGAAGTTTCCTTGTCATCTGTGTCCTTACAGCTCCACTCAGGGTGAGCGGGAGACAGCCTGCTTTTGGATCAGTCCCAGCCCTGGGTCTCATGGCCGAGGCACAGAGCCATTGAGAAAAGCAAGTGAGGAGCCTGTGTGCCTGCTCAGCACTCGCACCTGAGGTTCCCCTCCCCCATTCCTTCAGGTGGAGAAACCCCTTCTCAAATAATGTGAAAATTACACTTCTTTCCTATTGAGTTTTCAAGTATCGCTCTGTTATACATGTTTCTCTGTGGGCCTCATTAGTGACTTGGTAACACAACATGACAAATATTTCTATTTTGAGATTTTGGTTGGAAGAATGTGAAGGCTATGATTTTTGTTTTGTTTTGTTTCTAGAAGATTGGCACCATATTGCACAAGCTTGTCCAATTTGTGGCCCAGGACGGCTTGGAATGTGGCCCAACACAAATTCGTAAACTTTCTTAAAACATTAAGAAAATCATGCATGAGCTTTTGTTTTTTAGCCCATCAGCTATCGTGAGTGTTAGCATATTTTATGTGTGGCCCAGGACAGTTCTTCTTCTTCCAATGTGGCCCGGGGAAGAAGCCAGAAGGTTGGACACCCGATCATCCATTGTTTCCCTTTGACCTGTGTTGCCACTTCTCTGTGAGTTGCACAAATAGAGTGGATTGTTCTCTCATAGAAAATAGCCTGCAGCAGCCCCAGCCCGGGACCCGCCTCCGTGTCCCCGTGTCTCCTACGTCACCCGCCCTCACCCCACACACCCGGTTGTTGGCACATCACCACTGGCAGCCGGGAGAACCCGTGAGGCTCCAGCCTGCAGGGCCACGAGGCGCGCTGTCTTGCTGTTGGGAGGGTTGGCGGAGGTTTTAGAACACTCCGGACCTCTGGATCCCTTTCTGACCTGGGCTGTTATAGTTGTTGCCTAGGGCTGTCATAACAACCCCAAACTGGGTGGTTTAAAAATAACAGAACTTGCTTGTTTGATAGTCCTAGAAGCTATTAATAGAAGCCTACAGTCAAGGTGCTGGAGGCTGTAGGAGGAGATCCTCCTGGGAATGGCCGTCCGTCTTCGGAGTGCCTTGGCGCATGGTCACGTCATCCCAGCCTCTGCCTGCTGTCACCTCGCCTTCTCCCCACGTCTTCATGACATCTTTCTCTGCGCACATCTATGTCCAAATTTCTCTTTTTTGTAAGGACAACAGTTACACTGGGTTCGGTCCCACCCTCATCACCTGATCTTAAATCGGTTAAATCTATAAAGACCCTATTTCCAAATAAGGTCACGTTCAGAGGTACAGGGGTTAGGACTTCAACATATTTTTTAGTTGGGGGAGGGGGACACAATTCAACCCCTACCATATGTAAATTATTTTTTACTTTTTTCCTCCTTGGGGCTTTGGTTGACCCTTTTGGATTTTACCTGAGTTTCAGCCAAAATCAGCAAAGCCCTTCCCAACTGGCCTTTATTCATTTGTTCATTCATAAAAACATTTAGGGAGGACCCCCCCCCCAAAAAAAAAAAAAAACAAGAACCACTGGAATGATCTTCTGGAGGCCAGGCCCCTTGTAGTCCAGGCGTCCCCCACTGGGTCTGCATCCGTGCACCGGCGGGTGGTGTGACAGGCTGCGTTCGGCTGCAGTCAATTGTGCTTTTTGCAACTCGTTCAACCCACTTCATGGTGGTGATTAACATGACAGCATGCACCATGGCAACGCACCTGCCCACACCATGCTGGGTGCTCAGCCGCTTTTGACCCAAAATAGCATGACCCCCGTACCCCACTCTTCCTAGTCACCCAGTCTTGCCCAGCAATATATCTTTTTGTCCTGGATAAAAGAAGTCCTCAAAGGGGAATGTGTTGCTGATGTGGAAGAGGTGAAACAGAAAACGCCAGAAGCACTAAAAGACATAAAAATTGAGGGGTTCACAAACTGTTTTTAGCCGTGGAAAAAGCACCTCGATAGGTGTATCACTTGCACTGAATGAAGAGTACTTTGAAGGTGACTAATGTTTAGCCATGTAGGAAGAAATACACAATTTTTTTAACCAATAAATTCCATTTTTTTTGCAGGGGGGCCGGTCCCCCCTACATTTAACACTTACGACATGCCCCATCCAGACTTTGTAGCCGTCATTTCACTGCATTTTCAGATATCCTGGAAGGTTGGTAACACGATTTCCATTTTACACAGGGGACAGCGGGAACCCAAGTACAGTAAGCCCCTTGCCTAGCTTCCCACAGTCAGTGTCGGAGCTCAGGGTTCCCGCTGACGGCTTCTAAGTTCAAGTCCGTTACATCAGATGAAAAGGTCACCGCCTCCGCAGCAGCCTTGTCTTTCTATCCCATGACATAGCTCTACCTGGCCGCTAAAGCGTCCTGCGCGCCCTGGATCGCTTCTCCCCCTCAGCCTCGCCAGGTCCCTCTCTGTCTTTGACTCAGTGACTGGGGCCGCGGCCGTGTCCCTCAGGCCCGCAGTGTGGGCTCCTCCTGACTCCTTTCTGCTCTGTCCCCTTCCCGGCCCCTTGGCCTCTGGGCCCTTCCGCTTTCTGCCACCTTTGCTCCCTTAGCTTTTGAGACGTGGCGGGCTCCAGCTCCCAGGGTGGTTCATCTGTGCTCCGTGCAGTGGGGAGTCCGTGCCCTCCACGTGTCTGCATCCAGCACGTCAGTGTTGTCCCTTACCACGTCTTCCCGACACGCCTCTGCTGCTTTTCAAAGCAACACTCAGAGCTTCTGATGTGTTTGTTGTAAACAGCCTCACGACAACACTTCCTGCAGGGACGCAGCCCAGTTCTCTACCTCTGCGGATTTTTCCCAAACGTGACATTGGACCCCTGGGGGCCGTTACGTGCATTTTTCGCCCTTATGCACAGAGAGGTGGCCTCATGCTGATGTTATTGTCTGGTGCTTTTGAACAAAACTCGTGGAGTCTAGGGGTCTGCCCTTCTGCTGAGCTCAGTGCCCTCCAAGATTACCTGGGCGATAGGTCTGTTAGGATGCTGCCTTCGACCGCCCTAGGAAGATGAAAACTGAGCCTTTTTAAAAAAGAGCTCCAGAAAAGGTGAGTTAGTTATTCCCTTGTTAAATTAAAAATAACACCCAATTGCAGGACTCCGTAGTCTCTCCTCTCTGCATGGTACGAGCTCGTCTCCTGAGCGAGCTCGTCTCCCTCAGAATGTGTAGGTGCTATTTATGTGCTGGGAAATGTCAGGTGTAATTCCTTCACCCCGGCGCCTTCCCCGGGCTCTAGGTCTGTATTTTTAGCTATCCGCTATGCACCGGGCTGTCCTGCAGGCGTCTCACACGCTGGCTAAGTGCCCTCCCGGTCTTCCAGTCTGGGTTTAATGAAGGACAGTCTGACGGCCTCCATGTCCCAAGCTAGGCACCACTGTTCCTAGTTCTGTGTCCACTCAGTTAATAAACCCTGCCATTGAGCTCAGAAATATCCGTGTATCTGTCTTCTGTTGATCCTTGTCCTCAACGTTTCTCGCCCAACGTAAGTCCTTTAAACCAGTCTGTCTCTCCAATAGACTTCTTTCTGAAAAAGGAGAGCTCGCCACATGGCTGCCCTGTTTTGGAGTTGCTGCTGGCTTCCGATTGCCTTGGTTAAGTCTCCAAACCCCACATGTTGTCATTTGGGGCTTTCATACATCTGACGAGCCCCGACTTCTCATTCCTCGGGCTCTGAACCTCTGGAGTTTGTCTCCCCACGCCCCAGCACCAAATGGGCTCCTCGCTGTGTCTTGGAGACGACACACCTTTCGTGTCTTGGTGCTTATGCATGTGCTATTTCCTCTGCTTGGGATGCCCTGTCTTCCCTCATTTCCTTGGCAAACCCCTTCTCGCTTTGTGGAGCCGATGGAATTACCCGAGTTAGCGTTGGTGACCCTCTCTGCTGTCCTGCCATGGTGCTTTGCTCAGAGTTGTATGGCACCACGCTAAGCTTCACAATCATGTGTGTGTTCTCATGTGTCTCCTCCTCTAGACTGTGAACTCTTCGCCTACTGCAGTGCCTGGCATTCCAGGAGAAAATGAGTGATGTTTCTGAGTGAGTGAGAGCTGCGTAACGTCTCACTCAAGTCTGTGTCTTTTAAAATTTACTTCCTTCCTCCCTCCCCACCTCCCTCCATCAGGAACTAATTATTAGCTGAATGTCTACTGCATAGAAGGCCGTATGGGAGATTTCCCACCCCCTCCTGCTGTGCAGTCTCGCCCCCTCTAAGTTCGGCCGGAAGGCGTATTCCACACATCAGCTCCTTCCGTCAGAGGACAGAGGGTACCAGTGTCTAAATTGTGTCGTACAGGATTTGGCGCTGGAGCTGGAGGTTGTTCAGCAGCACTGAGCGTTGTCACAGGGAGGGGAACAAAAGGCGCTCTTGGACGTGCTCCTTTTTAAGCGTTCAGGGAACATTTTCTGGCTCGGGAAAGATTGCTTCTACAGAGCAATTTCAGCCATTATCGACTGAGAATAAAACCTACTCTACGAAATTAAATTAGCCAGCCTTCCCTCTCAGATTCATTTTCCCTCCTTCTGCGCGGTGGTGAGACCCATCGCTATTTAGCAGGCCCTATAACCTCTCCTACCTCGTGGTTGAAACCATTTAGCAAAATAAAAAGGCTTTAAAAAGAGAGGTTGCAAATATAAACACGAGTGCAATTAAGATCTCGACTCCATTACATTAATATAAGTACTTTGCGCAAGTTCATTACGAGGCACGTCAGGGTTTTAATGTTTCCTCCAGTTTTGGGCTGTCCTTAGTTAGGAGGAAATGTCATGCTCTGGGAGACGAGTGCCTCTTGGGTTGGAAAATAGTTTGGATGGGATTCCATTGTGATTAATTAAGCTCACCCACGATCAAGTAGAAAGCTCTCCTTCACATTGACAGGATCTTTGGTGAACCGAAGAGGATTTATAATGCTAGATTCGAATTCCCCTGCTGTAATAGTATATTATGAAAGTGACTCAGTTTTGTTTTAGTTTATTTTATTTTGCTGGAAACGTGGTGAGCCCTTATGTTTGTTGGTTTGGTTTTCTTTTCTATGCACAAACAACAATGAAGGGAATAGAAGGCAAAAAGATTTAAGGAGCCAGCGCCGCTGTGATGATACGTGTACGAGCCTCTGTTTTCTCTCCATTACCCTCCCATTATCTCCCACAAACACTGTGCGTCCAGTGCCTTCGGAGTCGGCTCTGGATGTGCGCGGCTTTGGCCAGGAGGGGCCGCAGCCCGCCTCCCTGAAAAGCCTCCTCCGAACGCCTCCCCTCGCCCAGCCCACCCTCTGCGGACCTCGCCCGCGCTCTGTCCTGCTCAGCGGCCGGTCAGCTCAGAGCCTTTGTCAGCCCTCTGAATGGGAGGCAGGCCGGGCTACTGGTGTTAGAAACCCACCGCTGGGCGGTCTGAAGAGGGGATCGTCAGCCCCGCGCTGAGCCACGTCTCCCCTCCGTCTCCCCTGCACCCGCTCTGTGTTTTGGCCTTGCCTTGCTGTGCCGTCTCATCGCTTTGTATTTGCGTTTCTCCGTGTGTCTGTGTGTCCGTCCTGCCTTCTCCGTCGGTCCCCAGCCTCATCCTGGCCTCCTTCCGGGCGAACTCCCTCTCCCTTCTCCACCCTCCCATCCTCTTAAATGTCAGGTCTCCGGATTGCAATCAGGGCCCCAGAACGGAATCAGGAGCGATGGCACGGGGTCCCGGAGGACGCCTTTCATTAACTGGCGGCCTTGGGAACCGCTCTTAATGAACGCAGGCAGCTCCCCAGCCGGGGGCCGCACGTCTTCCTGTCACTGAGAAACTCAGTCAGGCCTCCAGGCTGCTGCCTGGCCGGTGCGAGGGAAAGAGGCTTCCGAGGCTGCGGCCGAATCGAGGGCTGATTAAAACGTTACCTCTCTGAGCCGCTTTCCTTTGCCCACTGTCAGGGTGCAGCCTGCAGGGAGCCAGCCGCCTCAGCTGACCCTGCTGGGGAGGGCACGGGTGTATGGTGGGTGGGGGATACAAGCTAAACCCTCCATTGTCTTTAGAAGACATCGGAGCCCTGTGTCCCTGTGCATGCCTTCTGGACCTGGGAGGAAGCTGGGTCCTCACAAAGAGCTTCCCCGGGGAGGGTCTGATGGGCCGAGACACTCACCGTCACCCCTGTCTGCTCAGGGTGTGCAGCTTGAGACACAGGATGATGGAACCATTCTGCAATCCGGGGGGATGAGGTGTGACAGGAGCTTTATTGACTTGGCTGGCACGTTAGGTCCCTCTTCCTGAGCGAGAGGTGACTCTGGAGATGAGGTGCGATGAGCGCCCGGGACCAGCGGCTAGGTCCTGATGGCCGGTGCCTCCTCCCTCCGCCACCTTCCAGACCTCGTTTTACAGACGCTTCAAGACGGTTAAATAATCAATTTTTTAAAAAGTACCTGTCTCTAATATACATATATTAAATAAGCCTAAACCTGGGTTTCAGCCTTCACATCCACAGAGAGCAGAGAAAAGGAGTTAAAAATGGTGTGAGGATGCACCCCTTACTTTTCATTGTTTTTCAGTCCTCGGTGCCACCTGAAAAGGTAGAAAACACCTGATGTGGAATACCTCAGGTCAGTTCAGTTAGAAATGGGTTTATTAACTGCTGTGTAGCAAGGGCTGGGGTCCTGGGCTGAGTGGGACCCGGTTCTTGTCCTCAGGAAGCTGACGGTCGTCACGGACCCTGCAGTGATGTCCTGAGGGCTAATTGCCGGCATGCAGCCCTCACCTGCACCTCGATAGGAGGACTCTCAGCAGTGCGGCCAGCACCCCCCAGTGCACTTCCGTAGCTCGGGAAGCTCCATTTCTTCCTCCTCCCTTTGGGGTCCCCGTGGTAGAGTGGTGGCATCTGTACTCACACACGACTTTGTGGGCAGGGCATGTTTGCTGAGTGAGTGAATGAGGGCCAGGATTGTTTTTCACTTAATTTCATCGACCTTGTTGTTATTACTATTTTTAACCTTGGGCTCTGAGAGCTCTTCCAAGGAGGGAGGGCCCTCTCTCACTCATTCTTGTGTCCTCAAATCATAGGTTCTCTTAAAACTCTTTGAGTTTCATTCAGGTTCATGCCCCCCTTTTTCTTCTTCTTTTTTTCTGGTAGGAAGGGAATGGTTTTCTCCTTGTCCCCACTCCAGACACCCAGGGGCCATGGCGAGGTCGTAGGTGGCGTGGGTCCCAGTGGATCTGTGTAGCGTAGAGAGGACGTGGCTTGGAGGGTGAAAGGTGGCAGGCACAACACGTCCGGGAGCAAAAATGACAGGCAGGGGCCTTCTGGGCCGAGTGTTCGGCTCCGAAGCGTCTTGGCAGAGGCCAGAACTCAGCAGCAGCCCAGTAAGCCCTGAGTTTTCCTCCCCCGCCGGCTGTGATGTGGAAGGGTCCACTGCCTTCGGGCTTCCGCTAGGTCTTCAGAGCAGGCCTTGCTCCGGGCTGCAGAGACCCTGTCTCAGTCCCCTGTCGCTACTGCCCCTTGGTTCCATGACGTTCCTACAGGCCTCTCCCCTCTGCAGTCGGCTCGGAACCTCCCTGCACAGGAGCGCCCCCCGGTCCCGGCCTCCAGCCCTCTCACTGCGTCTCACCGTTTGTGTCTTGCCTGGCGTAGAAGTGGCGGCCTAATTGGGGTACATCCGCTTTCTGGCTGACTCGAAAATCCTTAGGATGCTATGAGCAGCCCCTACATTTTCCTTGACCCAGAGCCATCTCACCCTACTGTCATCTCTGGTCCAGAGCTGCAATAGCCTAGACCCCTTGACTTCGTGCGGTATCTGTGGAGAAAGATGCCATTTCCGTAGGATAGGTCACTGTTCACACTGTCCAGCTGTCCGAGTTATGGAGAGGAGATTGCGGGGCAATCTCATAGCAGCACCACTCTTTCTCACCCACTGGGCATCCAGCTAACCCTGCCTTTATCCAGGGGCACAGGGGTAAGAGGTTTGGGGGTGCCCTCTAAGACAGCCAGGAAGTGCACATGCAGGCTCCTACAAGGAGCTGGGGAATGCCATAAAGAACCTTCCTGGGAGAATGCTGGCCTCATTAAAAAACAAACAAACAAACATTCCAAAACAAGACGAATTTAAGGAGATGCATCTGACCCTGACTTTTAAAGTTACCCCTCCTCCCCCAGACATTCAACTCAAGAGAAAGGACAGGCTCAGGGGCAGAGGCAGCAAAGACTACGGCTTCATGCTATGCGACGCCCTTTCGTTTTGTCAGGCCGCTCCTCAGACCCCGGGAAGCCATCCTTGATACCCGCGGCTGGGTTACAAGTCCTTTGTTAGCTCACTGGGCCATCTCCTCTGCCAGCACCCCGCATGTGGAAGGAGGATTGAGTGCAGGGCTGCACAGAGACATTCCGGGCACTTGGGAAGGACTTTCTGAATGAGTTGAGGGGTGAGCCTCTTATCATCTGGGGAGTCTATTCTAGAAAAAGCCCTGCCACCTCCAAAGGGCTCCCAGGTAACATATGCCCAGAATGTGACTGGTGAGTGTTGACTTTAGGATTTGATATTTTTTTCCTCCTAAGTTCTTAGTCAGACTCTGAATAAACACGGTACCTTCTGCTCATGGATTTATGAGGACGGTCTGTCCCAGCTCCTGGAAGTCTCCAGAGAGCGTCAGTTCCCTTCCTATTACACGCAGACAACCCTGGAAGAAGTGGCATTTTACAACGCTCAGCTGGAATTGCATGACAATCTGGAGAAAGTTGTGGGGAAGGTTGTTGTATCAGAGGAAATGCAATGAGTTAATATTTGAAAAGCACGTAGTTAGCACTGTGTGTTTGTTAAATAAATAGAATATTATCGTTGTTGTTATTATTAGACACTAAGACATCCTGCACCCCAGTACATTATTTCCTAAACTACAGACATTAAAGGAAAAAATATATATACTTTACAATTTTGGAAACCCCTCCCTCCCCCCAAATAAAACACAGAAGTACTCTTGGCTTGAGGTTTATTCTATCTAATACCTTTCAGCAAGGCAACATCTGTACGTTATCAGGCTTGGCAAGATGAGACGCCGGCATTACAAATTCTGGAAGCACTGTGCATTAGGCACTCTTGTCTTTGCCTGTAATTGCCTTAAAGATATAAAAGAGCCTGATTGTAATAACTCCTCTAGTGTAACTATTCTTCATTTCTATTCTGCAGGAGAAGATAGCAGGAAGTGGTATCACTCTGAGGATATGAGTAAGGAAAGAGGAAGCTAATCCTTAACTCTGTGTGCCCTGCATCACAAATAAGTACTCAACAATGGTGAGAACGGATTACCAGCAATCTTATACATGTCCCTTAACCTATTCACAGGAATAATTGTTGCAGTAAGATGAGAAGCCCCTCTGCATTCCAGGTTAGGTGGCTCTAGGTTAGAAAGCATTTATTATTTATTTCCTCCCGTGCTGTTTCCCAGTGATAGGGATGGAAATTTGGCAGATGGGGTCTCCCCTAGTCAAGCAAGTGAAGTAGTTGTTTCATTTTTAATCGGGATCCTTTGCCCTGACAGAGAAATCTGAAGAGTGCTGTTAAGGACGTGATGAACTGGGCTCCCGGAGGTGGGTGTGGCTAAGGGAGAAAGATGAGGCAGACGTGAGTCTGCAGGTGGTTTGCAATGAAACAGGTAGAGACGGCCATTTCTGAGACTGGGGCAAAAAGAAAAGTTTGTCTCAACATGCCTTGAAGTCTTTCAGTGGACTTTCATCTCTCATTTCGGGGAATGTGTTGAAGGCCTGTCGGCTGAGCTGAAATGACGGGACAAACTGAGTCCGGCTATGGCTGGGTGTGTTTCCCCCTTGGGTACTGTGAAATAGGTGCACTGTGCTGTGGTCCAACAGCTCTTGCTGAGGAGAGCTGCAGTGAGCAGGGTGTGTCTGAGTTACCCCTGGTTTCCTGTGACCCAGTGCCCTGTCCCCAGGAGCACAGGCAAACCACACCTTAATCCTTATTGGGTCATGTGATCCATGGACACAACCAAACTTTGTGATTATAGTCTCCAAGGAGACTTGTGTTTTGGACCCAAAGATAATTTAGACTTTGTGTTACAATGATGAGAAGCCACTGCAGGATTTTTTAAAATATTTTTTTTTATTGTTAAATTTATTGGGGTGACATTAGTTAGTAAAAATTACATGGGGTTCCAGGTGTACAGTTCTACGATACATCGTATTTGTGTTGTGCTACGTGTTCACCACAGGGAGGTTTTTAACACCAGTTTCTATGATATGAGTTCTATTTAGAACAAAAGTGGAGAACCCGTTAGGGTTTAGTCAGGAGACGGAAACCACAATAGCTATTTGAACAGGGAAAATTAAATATGGGGGGGAGGGGAACCTTCCAAAAAGCAGACTTTATTTATAAAAATTGTGTGTTTCATTCTTACATGTTTAAACTTCAGTCACCTTTGAGATGCATTTTCCATGGCTCAAAACAGTTTTTGAAATCATTGATTTTGATGCCTTTTAGTGCTTCTGCCATTTTTTTTTCATCCACATTGCCAAAAAATTTCCCTTTGAGGACTTCCTTTCATCTGAAGAAACAAACAAATAAATCACTTGGGACGAGATCAGGTGAATAGGGAGGATGGGGCACAGGGGGTCATGCTGTTTTGGGCCGTGTGGGCAGGTGTGTTGTCATGCTGCATGCTGTTCGTGTAAATCACCATCACGAAATGGGCAAAGACATTGAAAGAGTCTCCAAAAAATGCACTGAAGCCAAACACAGCCTCTCACAACAGTGCCAACTGGTGCACAGATGCACGTGGGTTCCTAGAACACTCTCCTAGCGGGGAAGCCTGTAGTGCAAGGGGCCAGTTCTCATACTGCATTAAAATTATTATCGAGGTAAAGGTATTGCCTACTGAGAAGTACTAAGGGAACTCTCACGACTGCAGGGATAAGATGTAGGGAGCAGTCATTACTTACAGGGCTGACAGAGAGCATGCAAGTTAGGGGCAGACATGGAGGAGGTTCTCGTCCCTGTGGTCCAGGTGAAGGCCAAGACCTTCACTGAGGGGATGCAGCCTGGGCTGGTGAGTGAGAAGCCACTAGTGGGAGTGTGGGAGGAGTTCCTGGGAGCGTGTACGTCACTGGGTCTCCGGCACGCTGCTGGCCAGAGAGCTGTGCACAAAAGCACCTACCTCCTGGAGTCGCCGCCCAGCGCCCTCTACTGACAAGGCCTCGCACCAGGCCCTCTCACTAAAGAGAAATGGCAATTGGGTTCAGCGCCTGGAACTTGACTTTGGGCAGAGAAGGGTATATTTGGGGCTTAGTGAGAATGACTTAGATGGGGCGGTAGGGACTGCGGGTTGCTCTCATTGGGTGGGTGCGCTGACCTTGGTCCTGAAACGTGGCTGAGACAGTGGGGACGCTAGGGAGGTGGGATTCCAGGGGTACGACGAGGTATTAATAGAATAGATAGACTCCAAGCGGATGAGAGGGGGACATGTGAGAGGCAAGCGTCAGGGACGATCCCAGGGCTGATGGACTTCATAGCTGGGAAAAATAACAGGTGTGGGATGGAGGGGAAGACAATGAATTCCATTTGGACATGTTGATTTATGATACCTGGAACATGCTGACAAAATTCAGAATTTCCTGGAAATAAAAGCACAGCGAGTTCAAATCTGTAGTGGGGCTGTGGGTTTCTACAACTGCTACAAGACTTGCATGCAAAGAAAAGGAAGGGAAAACAAAATTTTTTTGAGAAAAATTTAAATGAATTTAACTTTCTGAAATAACCTTCAAATTCACAAAAAGCATACAAAAGTTCAATTAAATCTTGGAGCTGTATTACCTTTTTCTTCAAAACCTTCTGAAGCAGCATTTAGACTGTTTCAGCATTAATGTTCTGTCTCTCTCTCTCTCTCTCTCTCTGTGTGTGTGTGTGTGTGTGTGTGTATGTTTTTGTTATTTTGTACAGGAAGAATGTCTTAAAATATGTATGTAATTCCTAAATGAGTACAATTTCTATATGAAGCATTCTTGGAAATGCAGTATTTTATGATTGTAGCAGTTTGTTGCTAGACAAGCATGTATAATCTCAAAGGAAGGAGGTGAGGTTAATGGGCTGAGAAGACACATGCACGCACACACATGTGTACACACACACACACACACACACACACACACACACAGACACTGTAATTCACCCCTAGCATTCATTTCTTGCTCCATGGGTCATGGCACTGAGTTGTATTTTGTATTCTGTGTCTAGCTGTTTCCTGTATATACAAGGGGGAACCCAAAATAACCCGGAATTATTTTCTGGGGCTGGGGACAGGCCTGTTGTAGTACAGGCTCCTCCTGCTAGGTGAGGGTTCTAGGAGCCCATGTGCATCTGTGGACCAGCTGGTGTTGTTGTGAGAGGCTGCATTCAGCTTCAGTGAATATTTTTTTGGAGACTCAATATGTTTGCCCATTTCAAGATGGGTGATTTACATGAACAACATGTAGCATGACAATGCACCTGCCCACACCGCACTGAGTATTCAGCAGTTTTTGACCTAAAAAAGCATGACCCCCAAGCCCCACCCTCTCTATTCACCCAATCTCTTCCTGAGTGACTTTTGTTTATTTGTTTGTTTCCTTGGATGAAAAAATTTCTCAGAGGGAAACATTTTACAGATGTGGAAGAGGTGAAGCAAAAAATGGCAGAAGCACTAAAAGGCATGAAAATCAACGAACTCAAAAACTGTTTTGAGTAGTGGAAAAAGCATCTTGGTAGGTGTGTTGCACCAAATGGAGAGGACTTTGAAGGTGACTGAAGTTTAAACATGTAAGAATAAAATACACAATTTTTTATAAATGAATTCTGGGGTTTTTTGGGGTCCTGCTTTCTCTTCTGTGCTAAGTTTCCGGAAAGCAGGAAAGGTATCACATACTATTCATCTTTTCACAGTTTAATAAGAGGTTCTCAGTAAAGACTTCATTTTAGACTTCAACTAATTCATATTAAGCATCACTCTAAGCCAACACAGGCCCAGGTGATCCTTGGAATGAACATGAAAGACACCCAGTTCTTTTCCTTGAAGAGTTCATGACTTAAAGGAGAAAAACAGAGAGAGCCCATTTTGATAAAATATGGTTAGGTCCTGAAAGTGATCATCCTTTTTCTGGGCAGACCCTGAAATTTTGAGTGAGTCTTGGGCCTCATGGCCAGGAAGTACCATCTGTTCTCTGCCCTGAAGTTTATAAGCTGACTGGGTCCCTCTGAACTTCAGTGGTGTTTGTGTGCAGAACTCAAGTGAGTGTTCACATAGTATTTGGAATTATACCGGAGGGAACCTCAGAACAGTCTAAAGCTTTGTAAACTTGACAAGTGCACCGCGAAGATAAACAAGTTAATATTTCATCTACTGCTTTGAAGACAGAAAGTGCTAATTATTATTATTAGCCCCACGACCTTTTCTCTTTCCCCTTTACTGTTAGATCTATTGTAAAAGTTAACTTCAAGAGAAACCATTTACCATTAGATAAACATTTGTTATGAAGTCAAATATTAATATATGCGTTTATAGAAACACCATTTCTATCCTCCCTAGAGGACAGAGATTGTGTCATTTATCTCTTGTGTAGAGTTCCTAGCAATGCAATGCATATTTTGTCGCTCCTTAAGCGTGTTGGCACGGCTGGCTTGCCTTTCAGGGAAGGAAAAAGTATGTTTAAAATTCTAGTTGTGACTACAAACCCGTGAGATTAAAAAACAAAACAAAACAGGAGTTTAGGTAATGAAAGAGACCTGCATTTTAAAGTGGTGACCAGGGGAGACTGTAGACCTACTCTGGCAGAGATGTTGACATTACTCCAAATATTTTGGTTCTCCTCACTTGGAATTTCTTCCAGAAGCTCTTTTACAAACCATATTAAGAGCCAGTGTCATTACTTCAGGTCACATCTTGTATATGGAAAAGAGCCTGAGAGACCAGAAGTGAGAACCATGTCTCATGGGTCCTCTCTGCATTGGTGTGTGCAAGGCTCAGAGACGTAATGAGTTAGAAACGCACTGCAGGGCTATGAAGCAAGCCACATTAATGCTGTTCACGCCCATGAAAACTTGAGGAAATTTCAGGCATAAACACTGAAAGGTTTTAGAGCATTTTAAAATGTAGATTTTTCTGTTAAACTAGGTTGCTTGGGGAAAAAAATCAAAATGATGCTAGAAAGACATTCATTGAAGAAGGAAAGAAAGCAAACAAATAATAACGTACACACACACACACACACACACACACACACACAAGTTGGCTGAACAGCCACAGGCTTTGATCCTTTTCCCTACCTCATGCGTCTTAGGTTTCAGGCTCGTATTGGTTTGCTGAGGCTTCTGCAAGAAAGGGCCACAAACTGGGTGACTTAAACAACAGAAACGGATTGTCCGACGGTTCTAGAGGCCGGGAGTCCAGGATTAAGGTGTTGGCGGGGTTGGTTCTGGTTGGAGGCTGTGAGGACACGGGTTGCAGGCCTCGCTCCTGGCTTCTGGTGGTTTGCCATCGCTCGTTGGCATCTCCCCGTCTGCAGGCGCAGCACCCTGACCTCTGTCATGATGTTCACTTGGCATTCTTCCTTTGGGCATGCCCATGTCCACGCTGCCCCCCTCTGTAAGGATACCAGTCATACTGGGTTGGGGCTCTCTCTAATGACTCATTTTAACTTCTGTCAAAATCACATTCAGAGGACTTCATCATATAAAATTTTGGGGTGGGGACACAACCCAGCCTGCGGCAAATCTAGGGAGGGGGTATACAGAGTAATAAGGACACGGGGTGACGTGAGCCTGACAGCCTCATCTTCGGCACATTGGCACAGGAAGCTGTTCTCACGTTCATAAATCGCCACACGTACACGGGTGTGGGGTACGGAGCCTTCAGCACACTCATCTTGGTTAGAGTCCCCTAGCTCTTCACCTGCGCCTACCTTGGGGTGCAGTTGGTTTACTTGTGCCTGACTTTTCTCGTCTATGAATCTGTGCTGTGGGACAACACCTTTACTACTCTTAGAAGGCTTCACCCCTTTTGACTTGAGAGAGTCTTTGAGTCCCGAGGGTTCTTCTAAGTCCTTCTGTCTAGGCGAGACTTTGTGAGGCTGTGCCCTAAAATTGTCTGATTTCTCATTTTAAAAAACATTTGAATGGTCTTTACTTTGGGGCCCGATTTCACTGGAGGCGCCCTAGATGAGATGTTTTTCCCTGAGACAATTTCTTACCTTGAAAATCCGTTCCTGACCACCCCTGGGGATGAGAACGAGTTTGAGTTTTGAACCCTCAGGTCCTTCACAGTGGCTCTCAATGCTCAGAAACGCAGCAGTTAATTCTTTAGCTCGTCTTACCCCTTTCATAGCTTATCGTACGCGACACGAAGATGGCAGGGGCTCCCTCCACCGTTCTGCACGGATCCTCAGCTGGATGCACCGGTTAATTAGGTACCCTCTCTATTTTCCGTGTCACTGTAGGTGACAGATTTGCTAATTAATCTGCACACACTGAACTTGCGCTTTCTTTTCTCCGGCTCCTGAAGGCAGTTTCCTCCCTGCTGCCTCTGCCCACTGCACAATTCCGGGCACCACGCGCTTTCGGGTTTTGTCACGGCCGTCTTGCACTTCCGGGAACCAATGCCTAATTTTCAAATTACCTCAGGGGACAGTTTTACTGATTGTCCTCCCAGCACACAACTCGGGTTCCCTCTCCCCCAGTCTCCGATAGCTATCGATTCCCTGCCCTTCCGTTTTCTATTCACACAGAAACACAAACAAAAACCTCTTCCAAGTTGTTTCCTTGGGGCAGTAAGTACACATTTAATTCGATCCCCTAGATTTTTCGAATGAACAGCGACAGCACTGAATAGACATAATTGCAGTTATTAAAATTTCTGAACTGCCAGAAATTCAGTTTTCTTGGACTTAACAAAACTTGCAATCAACGGTTTCCTTCCTTCCTTCTTCCCTCCCTCCCTGCCTCTCTCTCTCTCTCTCTTTTTATATTCATTTATTCATAAAGCATTTGCTGAGTGCTCTGAGCCAGGCACATAGTATTTGGCATTAGGATACAGAACTAAACGGAACAATTTGCTTGCATGAGGCTTAGATTCTAGTTAGGAACTCATTCCTCATTTATCCTAAACATACAATGAGCCAG
Organism: Lyroderma lyra; assembly: GCA_004026885.1. Lineage (NCBI taxonomy): Eukaryota > Metazoa > Chordata > Mammalia > Chiroptera > Megadermatidae > Lyroderma > Lyroderma lyra. The sequence continues at coordinate 18,876 of PVJL010008737.1, forward strand.
AAGACCCAGTTGGTTATTTGATAACGCAAAGCAAAAGTTCAAGGTGACGTTTTCTTTGCTTCCCCTCCCTTCACCTGTTGGTGAGCTCCCCACCTTTGGAAACCCTCTCCCTGGCATTCACATTTCTTCTGAGAAGCCTTTGTCCTCTGCTTGGATCTGCCTTTGTGTACACGAATTCGCATCTCTACCTTTTGTGATGCCTCCCTGGTCTTGCTTTTGACTCCCACTCCCCAAGCTCAATTTCACTAATATGATATTAAGTAACCTTTGCTTCCCTGGGTGAAATAGGAACGTTCAGATAGGAGTTCTCTGGAGATGCAATACTCCAACACAAAGAACGTCTGAAATTATGCCTGCTCTTCTGATGGAGACCTGCAAGGGTAAGCTGGCCTTTCAGGCTTCCTTAGGTTGCTATGGCAACTCCACATGGCTACAGACCTCCTAAGACGCTCCACGTGACTCTGGCCATGTGCCCGAGATGGCATGCTTACAAGTGTGGGCAGAGCCAGTGGTTGTGCAGTTAAGTTTATTTTCGTTTTCATACTAGAGGACTTTGCAATGAAGGACTGGCCTCATACATTTACTTTGGAAAACTCGTGGCTTCTCAAGTTGCCCAGGGAGCCTGGTCAGCTGAGTAGTAAAGTATTTACCTCGTGGCCACCAGAATTTGGACAACGTGTGCAAGTAACTTGGCAACCAGCGTTTGCTTCTCAGTTACTTGACACACACCTGCGTTAATTGAGCTCTTCTGAGGAAGGTTTCCAGCCCCACCCCCTTTGTTCCCCTAGTGCAATTCTCTTTTATGGCTGTTTATGCCAGAGTCTGCGACAGCTGGCCCGGGCGTCAGGAGGGGTGGTGAGACAGGGAAGGTCACCCACGTGCAGGGTTTTGAGCTCCTCGCCCACAGTGGGGTGTTTTTTCAACAGTGAGGATTGAATCGAGGTGTCTGAACCCAGCAGAGGCCGTGTGGCCTTGGGAGATGGCCCCAAGCCCGGCTGGCAGGGAGGAGCTGGGGGACAAACGTGGCGGGAGTCCTGCTCCGCCTCCTGACACCAGGATCCGTCAGATTTGCAAACTGCTGCGTTTTTATAAACATGCAATGTCCTCAAGCAAAGGGGCTGATGGGAAAGACTCACTTAACCTCCTTAAATGATCGTTTCTTCACGTGTAATGTGCATGTTGGGACATTGGCTCAGCCTTCCCAAATATCAGATAGAGGTATGGCTCTGGCTGGGAGGTGTCATACAGTTCTGGGAGAGTTTCTGCCAGCCAGCACCACACAGTGCTCCTTCAGGGAGGGGGAGGTCTGGCTGGAGCTGCTGCTGCTGGGTGGGGTGTCAGGGAAAGCAGCTTTTCTGTGCTTCCTGGGGAGCACGTCGAGGTCCAGAGACAGGGAGGGACATTGCTCTGTACCGTTGTTGGTACCTAGAAGAATTTTCTTTTTCTTTTTCTCTAGGAATAAAAATAGAATCTAACAATGTTCCCTTTCTCTGGGGGTAGTTAGGTGTGAAACAGCTTAAAACCATCACCTAAACAGTTATGACAAAGCTACTTTTCTTTTCAGGGCAGGAATGTATAATCCTATTATCTCTGTGTGGTTATCAGCGCCACTTGAAATTCCAATTAGTACAGCTAATCACCGTGGGCTCCTCTGGTACTGAGCTGGCAAACGGCTAAGTCTAATTAATTCTTTGGAATGCTGGGTAAATGGCATTTATTTCATTCCTCTGGACATATTTTCTAAGTAAAATTCTAAGTTGGGGCTTGTTTCAGTGCAAACGGACAGTTTATAGGAAAGAACAACAAAAAAATTTAATTCTCTACGAAACTAACCCAGTAGTCTTCAGTGATCTTGTCAGACCTGAGAACTAGAGATTCCAAAGGGAAGACAGGTTACTCAGTGATCAGTCAAAGGCCCGTTTCCCATCCATTTACTGGTTGTTGTTGTTTTTTAATCCCTGTAGAATAGGAGCAGGATTATTCATCTCACTCAGATTTGTAAAGAGAGCTATTACCTTTTGACTTATTAACAATAATTCTTTGCTCAGAATTAGGATAAAGTATTAAGAAGCCGGGCGTCTGGGCTTCTTTCAAATGGCTTAGCCCCAGTGGTCTCCGGCAGATGCATCACAGCTACCCCAGTGAGCTCGAGGCAAAATAAGGCCTTCCCTGTGGGCAGCAGCCTTTTAAATGGAAACTGAGGCTTGGCATCATGTACCTTCACCCAGACATTCCCCATCGTCCCCTGTCCCACAAATTCAGGACACCACCCTCTCGGGTCCCAGTGAGGTCGTGCAGTTGATTTGCGTAGGCAGCCAGGCCTGACCACGTGCCCCGTGTTGACCGGCCGATGTGGTCTACCAGGGCTGTCCGGAAACAGTCCAACCACAGATGCCTCAGCTTTTCCTATTACGTGCTTTCCAGGTCAGCCCTCGTCACTGTGACTTAGAGGAAGAAGCAGGCCCACTGTGACCCCTGGAGGATCCATTGTCCCCTTCCCCTGGAAGTCCCTTTTCCCCTTGGAAGTGTCACAATATTAGTATTAACCCAAGGAGTGAGGTTCTGATTTTCTTCCAGGACTCTCTGTCTCCATAGGTCTGGTGGATTCCTATGCTTGTTTCCCAGATTAACTTCTTTCTAATGAAACGATTGCTTTGCTCTCCTCTCATGGGAAAAAAGTTCCTATTTGCAGAGACGACCAGAGTTTCTCAACCAGAAAAGGCTGTAGGGGAGAAAAACGAACCTCAAAGAATCTGCAAATTTCTTTGAGCCCGAGCCTGTGGCTGGGTAAAGGGGACATTTATGTTTAAGAAAAAGATTCTGTGTTTAATTTTGGGGACTATGAAAGAGCTGGGGAGGGACTTGAGAGCGTTTGCAGGCTTTTCGGGGTGCTGGGAGGAAGGCAATTCACAGCCCCGGCCCCAGGCAGGCCGTTCCAGCAGCTCTCACAGGCCCAGGAGCCCTCCCCAGCGCGTTATTCTATGTAATTATGGGTAGTTCCCCTTCCAACAATATTTTTTTCTCCTAGACGCTGCTATTTCAAAGGCTTTCAATTCTGTGTGTCATTATCAAATAATCTTTTTTTGTACTCCAGTGTTTATTACTGGATTGCAACCACGATAAAGCTCTGGGGGGTTTTTGTCTTCTTTGGTATGCTAATGAGCCCGTTTCTTTTTGATCTCGTTCTAACTCAGAAGAGTGAAAAGCTATCTCGGTAGGGAATCTTGGCGCTGTACATCCATCCCCTCATCTCCATAATCTGAGGATCAGAGGAAGACAACAATTTCACTGCTGCATAAGAGCTTCCAGAAGCTTTAGTCCGAGCTCAGTGCTGTCAAGTAATCCTGCGGAGGGAAACGCGAGGGGGAGAGCACACGCATTTGCTGCGGCCTGTTTCTGCAAGTGTCCAATCCCTGCAGATCCAGGCCATTTTGCCTATTTTTTAACTTTTAGATTTCTTTCTCCTACTGATAAGTTGTTAGTGACAACCGCCGTGCAGAGCTGACAAAATTTGTCAAAAGATACAGCAAACTCACATATGCAAAGTAACCGGGGAAAAGGCTGCGGGCTCTTACAGGTTGGATGCACATATTTGTATATTAGATGATGTGTGGGAATGGACAGGAAAAAAAGAAGGGACGAGATGTTTTTAGCTTGACCACTGATTCATCTACGATGGTTGTGAATATTCACCTTTATATTAAGATCCAAGGATTTAAGACAACGTTTGGGACGTTGGAATGGGAAATTTCATCAACAGTATCACCACCTCATGTCTGTTAAGAATGCACTGACAGGGTAGCAGTGTCTTGAGGACCAAGCACATGTACCATTAAATATTCTAGTCACAAGATCCATACCCAGCCCGCACAGGCGTGTGTACACATGCACACGAGTTCACACAACGTTGGATTGTGGGAACTCACTGTTTTTGCAAGAGAGAAGCAATTTCATATGCTTCAACCCAATACAGTTTACTGTTTGGGAGATACACATAAGGTAATTATTTACTTAAACTGTTTAAATCATTTAGTTTTTAAAAAAGGTGGAGAGAAAGAGAGAGAGAGAGAGAGAGAGAGAGAGAGAGAGAGAGAGAGAGGGAGAGAGAGAGATATACATCCCAAAGAGTATTGACTCCTTTAAGAATCATCCTAAGAGAGCTCTGATTCCAAAAATGTTCCCGTGGCTCAGGACATTTTTAGAATTGCTGTAAACCCAAGGGTATTCATTTCCTCCATGTTTGGAAAGTGATCTTTTCTTTACCCTTGGAAGATGGGCTTGAATTTTGGAAATAAAGCAAAGTCGTTTATAATAAAATCACCTCTTGAGTAAAAGAATTTATACTGAATACAACAATTTTGGACCTTTCCTTTTGATAAGTAAAACTTGTGTATAAATAATGCAACAACTTCCTTGGGTGTCCCTTAGGCCACCAGAGCCATATAAATTTCCATTTAGAAGCTGTACCTTAGAGAGTATCTGGTCCAGTGGTCCTTAAACTTTATTGAATCTAAATATCCTCAGGAGCATTGTTAGTAAAGCAAATTTGGGGCAACAATTCATTAGATGTAAAAAGAGGCCCAGAAATTTGCATTGTGAATATAGCATTGTCAGATGCAGGAGGTTGTCACCCATACTTGGGCTTGCCACTCTCATCTGTGGAGATGGGCACTGATGTTCAGTGACATGCTGACCATTAGTTGGCCACACAGAAGATGGTGCAGAGCAGCAGTCCAGACTCCTGGGCGCCTAGGAGACCTTGGGAAAGGAAGTCTCGATCTGAGTTGGAGGCCGGTATGCAGAGGTGAAGCAGCTTAGCTGCCTTTAGGACCTTTATTTGAAGCCCACACATTCTCGTTGGTAAAATGGGGGTAGTACTGACACCAAACTCGCAGTGTTGTGTTCGTGTAAAGTGCTTACTCGAGTGCCGGGCAGATAGTAATTGCTCAATAAACACTAGCCACTCTATTTTTATCCAAAGCTCTCCATTGTAGCTTTTTGTAGTCATTTCCCTTTCTATCCTTGTCCCTTTATGTGGCTCCTCCCATCCTCCCTCCTGATCTTCCTGCTTGACAGGCACATTTCTATTCATTCCTTCCTCGTGACTTTGGTCACACCTTGGTCCCTGGTACTGCCACCAGACTAGAGAGTCACTGTGGAAAGGTAGCCATCAGCTATAATAACTCTCCGGAATTGTCCCTGCAAGGGACAGCTGGGCCTTTTCACATTTTGTCTTTATGCCCAATTAACCCGTAACTACAGTCCTACTGGCTTGTTATTGTTGCAAAAAAAAAAAAAAAAAAACTTCAACTATGAAACCAAAATGTGCCGACATTGAAGGTGTCTGCACAGAGATGCCTTCTTCATGCCAGATGAGTGGATGGCAAGGAGCAGGCCGTGGCGGGTGGGGCTGGGGTGGCGGCTGTCAGACCTGGATCAGAAGCCAGAGGCACTAATGATGGTGCCGGAGGGAGGACAGTGTGAGGCAGCCATGCAAGGTGCCAGCGGTGTCCTTGTGTCTCTCCTCCATCTGTTCTGTTTCCCCATTCACCCTCCCATTTGCTCACAAGTACATAGGCAATGGGCGACCAAATGCTGCCTGAGCTACCTGATGTTGCTAATTACTACGGCTGTTTAGAGCCAATTATCTCCACAAAGCAAAACATCTTCATACAGCATTCCAAATGGAGACTGTTTCATCTAGGGCAGAGACCAACGTGACACGCAGCTTAGCTCAAGCTGAAAGGGCTCGTCTTTGGCACAGTGTTGAAAGACCATTTGTTGTCTTTTTTCTTTTCATTTTTATTGTAAGTTTACAGATGCTAGGAGGACTAAAAACACAGGAGGCATAATTGGGGTGGGATAGCTCTGTATAGATATAGTTGTACGTGTCTTTCTATATATGAAATATCTGTATATATCTGTATCTATGTATCTATATCTACATATCTATCTATCTATCTATGTATATGTATATATCTGTGTGTGTGTATATCTGACAATTAATTTCAGGGACTCCCCTTGGGAAGACATGCACCAACACCAGTGCTTAGTACACTCTTCAAAGCAATTTTGGAACTCCTTTTCATGAACTTAATTGTCAGACCTCATACAATGACAGCTCTGAGTTCCAAAATTGCTTTGAAGTATGGACTAGGCATTGGTGTCAGGCACAGCTTCCCAAGGGGAGTACCTTTAAGGTGACCATAATGATATTCAGCAAGGATGTATGTAGCACTTTTTCAGGATGAGTTTGTAATCTTAATTGTCAGACCTAGTGTGTGTGTGCGTGTGTGTGTGCGTGTGTGTGTGCGTGCATGTGCACATATATACATACTTACATGTACATACATCTACACACACACACACACACACACACACACACATACACACACGGGCTATCCAGAAAATATCCAGCCATGTAATGTGGAAAATAGAATAATTTATAGCTGAATTGTTTTTCAGACAGCCCTCACATACATATACACACACACGCACACACACGTACACAATGCATGTGGTCAGTTTTATAGATCACTCTGATCTTATGCTTAGTTTGAATCCTGTATCTTTCTGCTCTTTCTCTCACACTCTCAATACAGTTAAAAGGTATTAACAATGTACAATGTAGGACTTCCATGCAACACAATTGTGGACATATTTGTTTAAACATTTGCTGGGAATCAGTTGTAGGACTTCATTTATTTAGGACAAATGACGGGACAGAAACCTCTAGGTTAACTCTCTTATCTTGAGTATAAGTGGAATGATGCTTGCATAAGACAAATGAGATATAAATCTGAAATAATTATCTGATTTGTTTTCAAAGCATTTCCATGACATGGAGAGGTAGGCTGTGTGAATAACACGTTTCCTGCCCTCTGCAGCCTGCCCTGGGATGGCCCCTCAACTCTTTTTGTCACTTTGTTGGCACCTAATTTTGTTACTCCAGCTTTCTGAGATTTAAACACATCAAGATTCTTTCTCATAGTGTCAAGACTTGCCAGCTAGCCTCAACATTTAGCAGAAATTTGGGGGTGTGTGGTCGTATGAGCTAAAAGCCAACAAGACGTCCATTTGTGGGACTTCCGGTGCTACTGATAGCTACTGTGACGTCCTGCTGAGGACTGAGGTGAGCATGAGCATTGGCTACTCACTGAGCTGCTTCTGCTGGTTAATTGGAAGTGTGTGTGTGTGTGTGTGTGTGTGTGTGTGTGTGTGAGAGCGAGAGAGAGAGAGAGAGAGAGAGAGAGAGGAGAAAGAATGGGTCAACATGTGTGTGAATGTGCTTGCCCACTTGAGCGTCACTGTGCACATGTGTGAGTAGATGTCCGTGTGTGAGTCTGCGTGTATGTGTATTTCCTAGATAGGCCTCCACATACCCTGCAGAGGATTGAAAGACTCTTCTGGAGAAACTTATTCAAATTATGCAACAGTTGAGTAGTTCTAGTAAGTCAGTTCCTACCTAACTATTGAAAAGGGGCTTGTTGGAAAGAAATAGAGCCTTTCCAATAAACTTTAGCTTCCTACCATGCTATGAGGCAACATTTGGATGGTGTCCGTGGTAATCTGCACAGTGGTTCATGCGTCGTTCATTTTAACTGGTCCCTGTAAGTACAGCAGTCAGTACTGTACAGCAGTCGGCAGCAGGACTGAGCGATTTCTGAGTGGGACAAGGTGCCTCAGACTGCAACCCCTGGGATCTGCCAGGCTGATGTGGGTGTAGGGCATTTCTGCCCAGGATAGAATTATACAGCATGTGGGGATATTTTGGGATAAATATTTTCATATTTCTTTCTAATGAAAACAACATGCTGAAATTCCTTTGGAAAATGAACCCAAAATAATTACTTTTCCTTTCTTTCTTCTTGCAGAACTTCTCGGAATTGTCTCGGTTCTAATTGCTGTTAGAGGTTGTCACATCCAAGGCTGACTTCATGAGTGCTGTGTTCTCAGGTACGTCCCTCACTTCAGACTTGGTCTTCCTGACACAGGGTGAGTGGAGCTCTATTCCTTATCTGTTAGTCACTTAGATTTATTTATTCAACATAATTTATTAAGCAAATGTCCCCTCACCTATATGGACAAGTGTTGGACAGAAAATGATGAATAATCCAGGGCCCTTAAGGTGCTCTCTCAGTGGATGGGGAGCCTTCCTCAAAAACGGGCTGATTGAGTGAGATGGGAGCACGAAACAGGAGGAAGGGAATTCTTTTTGCTGTGACATTCCATTCAGGTACATCCGAATAAATATTTCCATCAGTTGAGGACAGTGTTTGAGTTCACCCCATGAGCTCAAAAAAACTTTTCTTCATTTGCAAGATTTTTAAATATGTTTTCCTGAGACTTTGTTGTCAACAACAAAGATGTTTGGCATGCCATATTGTATAATGTTTTTGTAATTAATGTTTTATACCATCAATGCCATTAGATTCTAATTTATCTATATTTAAATCGAATTGATGCCACTTAGTTTGAGTAGTTTGTGCTAAAATTCAACATAGTGGTAAATTTATTACAACAGAAATTTAAAATAAAAACAATGTGATTTATATACAAAGTGGCAAAAAATGTTATTATTAAATGCATAAAATAGTCAAAATTTCAACTTTTTATTTTTTGTGGCTTTTTGACACATTTTGGAAAAAAAATGAAGTCAGTTAACGCAGCAGAAGGGTTAAAGGAGAAATGATGGATGAGCTGAGGCTTGAACAAGAGTATGCATTTGTCACGTAGCAGAATCTAGTTGGGGAGAGTGGGAGAACATTCCAGGCAAAGGTCTGAATTTATTACAATGAACCCAATTGTTGAATTTCCACCCTCAGGGTAAGTAGTCACAACTCCAGACCTCTGATCAGTTTTCTCCTTTCTCACTCACTAGTCTAGGCTTGCTGTTTTCTCTCTTTTCCTCTACCTGATTTTCTTCCAAAACCTTTCAAATCAAGCACTTTGCTCAGTATAAAAATATAAGACACCCGGCCTAACAGAGAGAAACTCTATTCTGTGCTGTGTTTATTATGCTGCCTTACCTGTCTAGGACAAGGTGATTTCATGATTTGGATTTTTTTCAAGTTCGATACCAAAACAATACTTGGTATTCTCCAAAGCTACTCCAATCTCTGGAAATAACCATGGAGAAGGAACAAATCCTATATTCCCATAGAAGAGACAAATATGCGTACTATGGGCAACCCATCCTTCTAGCCCAGTGGTGTTTAACCTGTGGCGTCCCTGGGCCACACTGGAAGAAGAATTGTCTTGGGCCACACAGAAAATACACTCACACTGACGGTAGCCGGCGAGCTAAATAAAAAGTGGTGCGGCCATAAAAGCTCCTACTGTGTGAAGAATGTGTGTGGGGCCTTCGAAGCCGTCCTGGGCCGCAGGTTGGAGGTGCCTGCTCTGGTCGGGGCTTATCTCAGGCTCCCAGGAAGTAGGGACTGGTTTGAAATTGCTCTCCATCTGATTCTTTATTTTCTTTCATGGTTTTGAATTGGGAGGCTGAGGGGCTTAAGTGCCCTTTAGATAGTTCAATATGGACAAACCGATAAAAGCAAACAAAAACAGTAAAGACAAAAACAAACCAAACAGCCAAAAAGCTCCTTGTCTAATATTGCAACAAACTGAGGTGTTTTGTGGAAGGAATGGAAGCCAAAGGGGCTCTGTTCATCGACACAACCACCCCTCAGTGACGGTAACGGTGGCATCAACAAGGGGTTCGAGAAAACAGTCTTCTGGAAACGCCGATGCCATCCTGCGCCGTGTCGTACTCGGTGAGACTGTAACTCTGCACAGGTCAGAACGCGGCTTCCATTCAGGCTGAAAGGAAATGTTTAAAGATGTCAGTTTGCACCAGTCCTTGTTACAGCATTTCACAGCCAACAAAGCTAAATTGCGATTTAATTCCTGCGTGTGTGTTCTTGATTTCTGTCTGGATTAACGGAGAGCAAAGCGTTCGGTGTCTGACCACTGAGTTCATGTGTTCACGTACGAACGCTTGTTTTGTCCTTGGCTTTGCGTACACGATAGCCTCCTTTTGTCTAGGAGATAATTTTTATGTAGCACGAGGAGAGAATTCTCTCTATCCTTTCGCCTCTGGCAACTTACATCTTTCCTTCCCATTTTCTCTAATTCTGTACGGTGGAGCTTAATACAAGGATGACAAATGTGATGTGGAGACCCGGGGCTGATTAATATTATTTGCTATGATGTTTCTTCTGGTCAATTGCTACAGAAATAAGAGGCATCAGCCCTCACCAGGAAAAGAGGCAGCCGGAGCCTCGGGTTTCTATTATCTTCCACGCTTCTAATTTCTGTTCTGCTAGTGTTCGATGATTCTGTGATTGGGTCGGCGATTCTGGTTAGATGCAGAAATATGTATCACGTGTATGTGCAAGGTCTGATATTGGTGTGGGCAGGCAGCTGGAGGGGGACAGCATTGTAGGTGAAGATAAACAAGGATGGATCCTTTTCTTTTCTTTTTTTTTTAACAAAGACCCTGAAATTTTGAAGGAGGGAGGTTGACATGTGAACAAGAAGAAGGGAAATTAGTTTTTTAGCGGAAGCATAAGCATAGTGCTGTGGCAGCCTAGAGAGGGAAAACAGCTTTAGAAAAGCCAATTTCTCTCAAGTTGTAAAACTCCTTATAAACCGGAGCTCATTACTTCTAGCTTGATGTATTCTCTGGAGCTGTGATATGAACACATCCAGCTCCATTTCACATGCATATTTCAGAATTGCCTCTGGTTTTGGATTTTTTGTGGCAGTGTGTTTTATAAACTGAACTGGTTCCAAAGGCAGGTAGTACACAGTGAAACGGTTATAAAAATCAAAGTATTTTGTTTCAGAAACCCAACTTGTTCAAGCCTTCTTCGTCTGGATCGATTTATCTTGCGTGCTGTCTTGAACATCAGTATTTTTTTTTATTGTGTCTCGGGAAGTTTCCATCATCACTGCACTTCCACTTTTATTCCACATTGTGTTTTCTTGGTCATGAATGAATTTCAGGAAATCTGTGTACTCCCTGTAAGTGTGTGCAAAAATTTCTCTCTGTACATTTTTCTTGGAAGGGAGTCCAGTCTGTTCATCAGATTCTCAGGAAGATCCATGAGGCAATGTAAAACTACTATGCATTTTCCCTTCATGATTTTCATCCACTCTGAATATTTTAATACCAACTAAATGCTGGTGACGGTAAAACCTGTATTCCTAGCCTAAATCTCCCCTGAGTTTTGTTCTCATTTTTGAAATGTTTACCACCTATCTTTGTTTCTTTAGGCCACTAGCACCAGCCCACCAAGGCCAAGATGAAATCCATGATCTTTCATTCTAAATCGTAGTTACATATTTTTCCATCTTTCTTGAGGTTACCAACATTCACTCCATCACCCGGGATAGAAAACAGAATCATTGAGCTAATCTTTATTTGTCCTTTAAGACAATTCGAATGAAACTTGCTTCCAGAACCCCCACTTGACAACCCAGGACAGGCTGGCCACTCTCTTTTGGGCTCACACGATACCCTTAGCTCCATGGTTGCTCAGCTGAAGATGATCGGTTTCTGTTTCTCTCATTAAGTCTGTAAGCTCTTGGAGGGACAGAACCATTTCTTACTTGGTTTGTAACTTGGCACCAAGCCCTGAGTCAAATACTCAGCAAAGGCTTAGGAATTAGTTAAGAGGAGAAATTGGGAGTCTTTGAAAAAAAAAAACAAAAACAAAAGCATATATTATACTTGGTTTCTTGAAATACAGACATAGTGGCTCGAAACATTCTGATTTCATGGCTCATGAAGCAGCGGTGTCCAACGTTTTGGCTTCCCTGGGCCACATGGGAAGGCTGGTCTTGGGCCACACATACAATACACTCACAATAATGATAGCTGATAAGTTAAAAAAAAAAAGGTCACAGTCGAATCGCTTAATGCTTTAAGAAAGTTTCTGAATTTGTGTTGGGCCGTCCTGGTCCTGGGCTGCATGCGGCAGTGGGGCGCAGTTGGACGAGCTTGGTGTCTGGGGGAAGAAAGCTTCGTCCAGTATGGCCCGCTAACGTGCAGTGATTTTTAAAGTCAGACCTAAATGCAGATTCTGTGTCACTCTGTGGGAAGGAGATGCTGACTGCAGTAATAGCCTACATTCTATCTGTCCTTTCTGAGCTTAAAATCCTTCCTCTCCAGAAGAAACAAAAAGGATTTAGTTACACATTTAGGTTTTAAAAATCATGTTTTAGAATCAAGTAATTTGTAATTCATAGCGTCTCGTGGTGAATCACGTTAGATCCAAGTACAGGATTCTAGAGGCTTCGTGGGTTCTGGTGGATGCATAAAAGACAAATACACCACCATTGTGCCCTCTGTGTTTAAGACAGAAATGCTTTTACAGGAGGAACTAATTAGAAAGGAGTCAGAAAATGCTCCGTAGTCCTTTACCTACCGGACATCTTTTTAAGTCAGTGTAGTTCGGTTCTCTGTACTTTTGAAATGGATCAGAGTTTTGTTTTCCTGCCCTTCCTGCAGGATTAGGGACAAGGGGTGCCTGTCCTACTCTGTGCCATGTCAGAGGGAGTTAAGAGAAAGTGGGGTGTTTGTAAGAAAGGGGAGCCTGACATCTCATCCCAGGTGTGTCACAGTGGGAACAGCTGAGTGTAGAGAGAGTTCTTGGTGGAGGTCGGCATGTGTGCCCTGGACTCTGGGGCCAGAGACTGGGCCCTGAGTCCAGCCTGGAAAATCTCAAAGGCAAGAGGCCCCCGGAGATGAGACCAGTGGGAGAGAGACTCCAGGAGGCAGTCCCAGTACACCTGGATTTTAGAAAGAGCTGCTGGCTTTCTCACGGGCTAACTGGACACTCCGTGCGAAGTAGCAAGTTCCGAGGAATCACAAAAGGACTTTGCCTAAGGGGTCTGCTTAACAGGGCAAGGTTCCCCCCAAAAAGGGGCTGACTGGTGTTGGAGAGAGAGAGAGAGAGAGAGTTCTTTTCCCCTAATTCCATTCTCAGCCCCTGTCCTAATGGTTGAGGTGCCAGAAAGAAATGTTTGCAATGGGACAGGCAAGGGAATATGGAAGGATTAGATAAAAATTGAAAAAAGAAAAAATAAAACCCTCTCTATTCCTGGAGTTGTCAGGATAGCTGTGGTACTCCGTGCTGTGATGTCCCGGGTAGCCCTTTGACCCGGTGCATCCATCTGCCGGCTGCTGTGAACAGGACTGCTGATAGCTCACAGCCGCTCTGTGCTGCCGGGACCTGTGCCTGGCCAAACAGGAGCTTCCTTGCCCTGGAAACTGTGAATCTCCCCTTAGCTAAATCGAAGGTGTCTAGGGTTTTATAGGGATGCTCAGATCTCTGCTGCTGCCGGGGCTCGATATTAAAATTGTTCCAAGTATTTTGAGGGCAATATCATGAACTGAAAAAAAAAAAAAAGAAAGAAAGAAAGAAAAGAAACCTAGACCACATATATTTTATAAGGAGTCTATTGGGAGCATCGGGGAACTACCAAAGCGACTCCGCCTCACGTGGCCAGGATCGTGGGCAGAAAATACAGACAGGTGCGTTTGATTTTCAGGACTGGTTTTCCCTTCAAGGCATTTGCTAGTTCCTAAGAAGCGGCCTGGGGATCTGGGCCAGCTCAAGGAGGGAGGCTTCAGCAGACCCTGTAGGGTTTTAATTAGGCCCCCGATGGCCTACACCCGAGGAGTTAGGGGCGGGAAGCAGAAATCGACCAGTTCCCCAACGTGAGCCCAGATATTTATCAGCTTCTCCTCTGATCAGGTTAGGATAATCATTTCCTGTGCCATCAGAAACAAACGTAAATGCCGTTCTGAAGGAGTTGACATTATCCGGTCTCACATTATTTCTACAAATTTTTGTACGTGATACCTTGGAATTCAGTAAAAAATGAGCAGGCCGTGCCAGGGGGTAAGCACATATGTGTCCGAAAACTAGGAGGAGCACGAAGACACAGCCTCAGAGGAGATCTGGGGGGTGAAGTTACGTGACGTCACCTCCGTACGAGGGCAGCCCGGAAGGGACCCAGCCGTGCACTACGAAACATGGAGGCATTCGGGGCTGGATGTTTTCCCGGACGGCCCTCGTAATCATGATGAAAGTAAAAGGCAAGATGGAAAATTGAAGCAGATGATAACTTCTAAAATGACCAAATGCAAAGTCTAGAAGCAAAAACATAGCTGATATTAGTAACACAATAGGGAGATTAAAAACGGCTTTACAGAGAATTAGTTAACCTTTAGAAGGTGAGCAAGAAAATCTCAATGTAAGAGAAATATGGAACCTAGTAAATAGGACACTAATCTCACCACGTTTTTCATTGAGGGGTGCCTGTAGAACCCCCTCAGTGAAAGGAGAAAGGGATTGGAACAGAAAGCATATCTGATGGGATGATGGCCAAGAATGCTCCAGAAATAATGAAACTTACCGAGAGGTGAGGAGCAGTGGAAATCCCTAGTGGGATAAATATAAAAATACCACACGTCCCGTGTCACAGTAAAGCTGCTGCAAACTCGAGAAAAAGAGAGACCAAAAAAAGCAGACAAAAGGCCAAAATAAAACTCTCCTATGACTTTTCCCAGGAAGCAAGAGAAGCTAGCTAACAATAAAATTATTTATTCAAAGTTTTCAAAAAATTGCTTTAATCCAGTGGTTCTCAACCTTCCTAATGCCACGACCCTTTAATACAGCTCCTCATGCTGTGGTGACCCCCATAACATGATTCTCGTTGCTACTTCATAACTGTCATGTTGTTACTGTTATGAATCGTCATGTAAACATCTGATATGTGTTTTCCGATGGTCTTAGGTGACCCCTGTGAAAGGGTTGTTCGACCCCCAAAGGGATTGCGACCCACAGGTTGAGAACCGCTGCTTTAAACAGTTGACTGAAAATTGTGAAAAATTACGTTGTTAACCTGGAATTATACCTCAGTAAAAACATCTCTTAAAAATAAAACAAAATAAATACGTTTAGGCCAAAATGAACTGAGCTGATTTTGTCCCTGCTTGACCTGCACTGTAGTAAATATCAGAGTGGGCTCTTCTGCAAGATGATTTAAGGCCAGAAGCCTGTCACGAGAGGGACAGTTCACCACGATAAAATGGTCAATCTGTCAGGAAGTCACACTGACAAATTCGCATGGGTATAAGAACAAAGTCTCAAAATTCATGAAGTAAGAAGTGACAGAATTAAAATGAGGATAAGGCAAATCCAGAGTAGCTGTCGGGAGTTCTAATAGTCCACCTCCTGCCCTGACTGATAGCATCAGCAGAGGGAACTGATCTCGGAGGATAGAGAAGAGGTGAGGCTCCCCGATTAACCCCCTCGATCCCGTTGACACAGACACAACAGGGCACCCGCTGCAGTGCACCTAAAACCGGTCTCCACACATTTCCAAATATTCTGTTCAGGGTATGCGCTCCGACCTCCGTGGGGTGAAGCTAACGAGCGGCCATGGAAGGCAATTGAACAAGATGCTTCTAAAGAAAGCGGGTCCAGCCGGAAATCACAGTGGACGTCAGGACACCGTCAGGCTTTAGAAGGAGAGCTTGTATCCTTGTGCCGAAATCAATCAGCGGTCCAGAAGCTGGCCCGAGGAAACGAAATCGATTCTCTCTCTTTCATTCTCTTTCTGTTAAGGTTTGGAGACATTCGTTTCTGTGGCATGGAAATGCCACGTTAGGGCTTTCTAAGTGCTTGTTTTCTAGTGTGGTGTGTTAATCTGAGAGGTCAAGTGGTCAGCAGCGTGGCTCTCTGGGACAATGATGATAACAATATCAGAAACGCGGGACACTGTCACCACAGCAGTGATACTTCTGTTGTCCCAAGGGTCCATCAAATGGCCTGAGCCCTTTGCTTTTCCCATTCGTGTGACATGTTGCTCTTCCCCTCAAAACATCTCTGGCCGGTGTTTAGGAGTTCGAGCAAAGCGCTTTACATGATTATTTAATGGAGCTGTGATAAGAAATTAAGAATCCTGGTATCTGTTTGCTCAGATATGAAAGAAAGGGATATCTACACAAAATGAGACAAATTAGATGTTTGTGTGTTCAAATAAGGACAAAGGTAGAAATATATATATATGCAGACTTTCAAAAGGTTGTTTCTTCTGAGGGAATACTACATTATTAAGTAATAACCACGTCTGTACATTACGGAATGGAAGATGATGCTTGATGTTTCTCTTCCTGTCCCCCTGATGGACATCACAGGCTTCCAATGCCACAAGTGTTAAAGGCTTGTCGCATTAGAGACCAAAGGCTATGCTATGGCCTTGGTCCCTGCGCCCTGAGGGCCGTTGTCTTCCGGTGCAGGTTGTCACGAACTCAGCCTCGCAGATTAATCACCAGAGGTAAATGCAGGGAGGTGAGGCACCCGTGGATCCTTCTCAGCGCTGGCCCCTAGCTGTAACCCCGAGGCAAGCCGCCAGCCCACCTGCTCCAGAACGTTGCTGGCGTCTTCTATCGGAAATGCCAACGTCGGCCTTGATGCCAGGATGAAGGCTGCGTTTGTAATATCGTGCCCATAAAGCAAACTTCATTCTTTTCCAAGTAATTGGCTTCCCGCTGACAGGAGCTCTAAAGAGACATCTGACAAGAGTTTGAATTGGTGCGTTAGTACTTTTCGTGTGTATCTCTCCGTGAGCTGTTTGTATTTCCTCCTTAACGCGCCCTTCACTCGCTGAAGACGAATTTGGATTCCCAGTGTCTTCTTGTACAGATTTATTAGTGCTCTGTAGTTGTATGGAGTTCTCACGTCGGTGACTGAAATTCATGGCTAGGCTAGGCCGTGTGGGATCCTAGGGCTGCAGACGTCTGAGCAGCCCCTAATGGGCCTGGGGTTTCGAGCTCTTCCTGCCCTGTGCTCCTTCGTTTGTTCCGAAGACTCGCCTGGGTGCTGCTGTTTTCAGCGTCTTGCTCGTCAGCCTAGCACAGGGCACAATTGGATTCTTCTTTCAGAAGACAGTTCAAACCTGCTTTAAGTGATTGTTTTCGGGAGAAAAACCTCCCAGATCCGAGAGTGCGGGGACTACAGTGGTTCCGGGGCATATATTAATAGGTAACTAAATCAGAATAAAGACATTTCTGAGGGTGACTGTCATGTTCAACCAGTAACTGAGGTGCTAAAATTCCCGCGTGTCAGTTAGGGCGTAGGGAAGCTTCTGGTGAAATAACAGGTGTGAGAGAATTCCGAAACAGAGTTTTTACATCTAAACGTGTAATAAGATTCCTTCCGCACTCCGTCCCACCCCTAAATCAAGAGACGGAACTGCAGTGATGCAATGTGTCCCTGTCAAACTCTATGAAGAGCAAACATGGAGACATTCCAAGCATCTTCTGTCTTCACTTGATCACTTAGGAAAGTCGACAGTGAAAGTCTGTGACTGGAAGGCAGATCTTAAAATGTATCAACTAGGGCAGCTTTTTAAGAGACTGGATCCAGAAGGGCAGGGCCAAGCCACATGGGAATCGGTTGGGATATTGTCTAATAAAAAGTGTATTTATGTGTAAGAACGGAAAGACCTAGATTCCAAGCTTAGCTCTCGCATCTACTTGTTGCGTGACCTCATTAATGCACGTCACTGGAACTTTCTGGGCCTCAGTTGTTGTTGTCGTTGTTTTAAGTATAACCTTACGGGTTTGGACAGATGGTAAGGGGCCTGTGAGTCTGTGAATTACGCCTGCGGTACTTGTCACACGTAGATCAGTGTGTTGTAAGTAACGGTACGTACGAAGGCAGGGTGAGTTTCTGAACACCAGTCTACAGCGCATCACCCATCAAAACAGGGGCTTGGTGTAAACAACCAGTAGCATCGCACCTGTGCACGCCGGCTAACCATCAACTACACTTATGGGAACAGAGCCCTGACTGGTTGTGTCAAACTGCCAAAGCAGAGAAGACCCGAAGGACCCCAGCCCATCTCCCTGACTTTTTAGGTTGTCACATCCTTGGTTAGAAGCAGCACATTGTGATGTTGAAGGACTATTGCAGAAAGAGGGCACAAACACACAAGGGCTTCAGTGCATAACTGGATGTCTCAGTTAATGTGGTAGATGGTGACAGCAATGGCACCAATAGGTCATACCCCCCTGGATCCACACCCTCTATTAGTCCTCGTCCACATTGACCCTGCCCGTGGCTGTGTGACACGCTTTGGCAAAAGGGCATCAACAAAGGTGACCCAAGCAGGGACATAATGAATGCTGTCTCGTTAGCCCTTGCCCCATCTCTTGATGGTTTTGGAACACAGTTACGATATGAGGAGGTCTTCTGGCCTGGTGGCGCCGCATGGCCCAGCTGAGAGCCAGCACACGGGAAGGAGGCTGGGACTCAACAGCCCCATTTGAGCTGA
The DNA here is from genome assembly GCA_004026885.1 of Lyroderma lyra. Taxonomy (NCBI): domain Eukaryota; kingdom Metazoa; phylum Chordata; class Mammalia; order Chiroptera; family Megadermatidae; genus Lyroderma; species Lyroderma lyra. The sequence goes on from PVJL010008737.1 coordinate 37,230, forward strand.
CGGAAGGCTGCAGAGACATGAGTGACCTCAGATAAGACCAGAAAAGGAACCACCCAACCGAGCTCAGCCCACGTTGCTGACCCACAGAATCAGAGCAAATAAAGCAGCAGTTGTTTAAGCCACCAAGTATTGGATTGGTTTGATGGGCAGCAGCAGATACTTGATACAATAAGACAAAGGTCTCTGAGTCAGGGGGAGGGCAGGAGAATTGGTGGAAGGAAAGGGAGTCGAGATCTCCCCCATTAATTTCTTCCTTGAAGTTGAGATCAAGGATTTGTGTAGTTCCAGTAAACAGATCCTACCCTCCTATGGGGCCCAAAACGCTCCTTCTTTCTGGTCAAGCACAAATTAGTTTCAAGCAAACACAGCTAGTTCTCCCTAGTCCCTCTTTGAGAAGCACACAGGTAGGCTTTTGATTTTTGCAATGTCCTCCATCTGCTTTTTTACCTTTGGAATGCAACAAGAAGCATTTGGCCTGGCCTTTTCTTATTGATTCCGTGTGTGGCTATTAGAAAGAAATTTCATGGAATAGTATGGGAATAAAAGAGTTCTTGGGAGAGAGGTAAGATTTCAAAATAACTGAGAAACAATATTTTTCCAAATGTCCATGTACAACCTGCAATCATCTTGGTTTCTGCACTTCTTTGAGACAATATTAAAAAAAATCCATTTTATCTTTGTCTGAAAGTTTCTGGTATCTTCCCTCTGGCAGCCACAAGTCAAAAAGGTTACAGAAGACAAAGCCCTGAGGACTCCTGACTTTGGTCATAAATGGCTTGAAAACTGGACAAACATATGGGGCAACCATTTCTCAGGGATTGAAAACAAGTGGCACAACCCCCAAGAGAAAGGGAACTCTCCCTCGGATGTTCGTCTAGCTCTCTGCCCCAGTTCCCAGCTGTGTTGCAGGAGGCTGGCATGTGGTTGCCCATTTGACCCAAAGAGGCAGGGATCAGAATTTGGGGCTACTCAAGTAGACGGAAGCTGCATATTGAGGCACTGGGGAGGAGGGAGCAAGAAGGCTCACAAACAGGAGTTCTCACGAATCCTGGCCTAAAGACTGGGAAGCATACAAGAGGGAACCCCAAAAAACTGGAGTGTGTTCATAAAAGGTTGTGTGTTTATTCTTACATGTTCAAACATTAGCCACCTTCCAAGTACTCTTTGTTGGATGCAATACACCTGCTGAGATGCTTTTTCCACGGCCCAAATGGTTTTGAACTTGTTGATTTTGATGCCTTTTAGTGCTTCTGCCATTTTTTGTTTCATCTCTTCCACATTGGCAAAATGTTTCCATTTGAAGACTTTTTTCATCCAGGGAAACAGAAAAAGTCACTAGGGGTTAATAGCGAGGGTGAGGCATGGGAGTCATGCCGCTTTGGTCAAAAACCTGAATACCCAGCACGGTGTGGGCAGGTGCATTGTCATGTCACATGTTGCTCATGTAAATCACCCGTCGTGAAATGAACAAACACATTGAAAGTCTCCAAAACAAATTCACTGAAGCTGAACACAGCCTCTCACAACAACGCCAGCTGGTACACCGACGCAGATGGGTTCCTAGCTCACTCACCTAGTGGGGGAAGCCTGTCCTACAAGGGGCCCACCCTCCCAAAGATAGTTCTGGGATTTTTTGGGGGGGCCTCCTCTTGTATGTACAGGCAAGATCATGCTACCAGAGGCTGAACATTGCTTGAAGATGTTGGGAGTTCTGATTCAGCTGGAGGAGAGAGTTCTTGTTAGCACTCCAGGCATTCATTCACCTGAGACACCAGAAAGGTCATGCTTTAGAAGAAAGAACCCAGCCTTGTAGTAAGGCCTCTTCTAGACCCACCCCATTAAAGCCTAAAAATCCCAGCTTTGCCAAGAACCTCAGAGCAGACAGAGTTTGGAAACTGAGGCCACGAAGTTGTAGGGAATGAGAAGCTACAGAGCTTCCCACACCTAAAACCTAGACTAATGAGCCCAAATTTTCTAGCTGGTGATTTGTGTGTGAAAGACATCACGAGAAAGAAATGATAAACTAATGTTCCTCATTAAACTAGATGTAAAAATAAAAATTTTCACAAACCACATCCAGGAATAGTTAGAAAAAGGGTAATATATCACGACATGTGGGGTTGATCCCAGGAATATGTGTAACTCACCACCCCAACCAAATGAAGGAGAAAGGTCATATGATGACCTCAATAGTTCAGAGCAGAACACTTGACAAATTCAACACCCATATATGATAAAAATCTCTCAGTAAATTAAGAATAGAAGGAAAGTTTCCTCAACTGGTAAAGAGCATATTAAATATATCTGTAACAAATATCATAGTTATTGGTGAAACACCGAGTGCTCTAAGACTGCAACGGTGTCTGGTCTCACCATTTCTTTTCAATATTGTAGTGGAGGCCCTAGCCATTGAAATAAAGCAAGAAAAAAACCCCGGCATAAAAGGGATAAAGATTAAGAAAGAAGAAGTAAGACTGTCTGTCGTCACAAATGACATAATAGAAAAACCTAAGGAGTCTATAAAAAAACAAATAAACAAGAAACAACTAGAATTAGTGAATGAATTTAACAATGTTTCAGGCTATGTCTAAATAAAAAATTCACTGTATTTCTATAAATTAGCATTTAACAACCATAAAATAAATATTTGAAAAATATTTAGGATAGTATCATAAAACATAAAATACTTTTAAATAAATGAGATGAAAGATATAAAAGACTTGTGTGTGGAAAACAATAAGCTCTCCTGAGAGAAATTTTTAAAATTCAAAATGAAGACCTGTACCATGTTTATGCATTGGCAGACTCAATATTGTTAAGATGTGCATTTTCCCCAAATTGAAATATAGATTTAATATAATCCTAACCCAAATTGCAGAAGTCATTTTTATAGAAATTGAGAAGCTGATTTTAACATTTACACAGAAATGTAAAAGACCTAGAATAGTCCAAACAGTTTTGAAAAAGAGAAACAGAGTTGAAGGACTTATAGTACCTGGTTTCATGACCTTCTATAAATGCTGTAGTAATCAAGACAATCTGGGATTGTTGGAAGGGTAGACATATAATCAATGAAACAAAATAGAGAATTCAGAAATAGGCCCATAATTCATTCTGACAATTCATTTTGACAAAAACAACAAGATAATTCACTGGAAAGGCATAGTCTTTTCAACCAATGGTCCTAGAACACTGGACATCCATGTGAGAAAAAAATAAACCTTGGTCCCCAGTCCACTCCATACAGAGAAATCAATTCAAAATAAATCACAGGTCTAAATGTCAGAGCTAAAGCTTAGAAGATAAAGTGGAAAAAAATATCATCTTAAATGGGCAAAAATAAATTTGCCTAGATAGGACACAAAAAGCTCTGATCATCACATTTAAAAATGATTAATTTGAAGTTTATGAAAATTAAAAACTTCTTCAAACTATACCATTAAGAAAACGAAAAGGCAAGCCAGAAAAATATTCATGAGACATGTATCTGACAAAGAACTTGTAATAACAATATACAAAGAACTCTTACAACTGAGTAGTAAGGATGCAAACAATCCACTTGAAATGGGAAAAAGACTTAACACTTCATAAAATAAAATACACAAAGAACACATACAACTTAATAATAAGAAAGACAATCCATTTAAACAGGAAAAAGACTTGAACAAACACAGCACCAAAAAATATACAGAAATAGCCAATAAGGATATGAAAAGATGCTAAACATGGCTGTTCATTAGGGAAATGCAAAAGAAAACCACAGTGAAATACCACTTCACGCATACCTGAATGGAAAAATTTAAAAAGACTGAATATCAAATGTAGGTGAGGATGTGGAGCAAATGAAATTCTCATACACTGAGGATGGGACGTAAAAGGGCAGGAGCGTTATGGAAAACAGTCTGAGTTTCTTATAAAATTGAACATGCACTTATTATACACCTTAGCGATTACAATTGTAGGTATTTATCCCCCATTCCTTCAAAATGAAAACACGTCCACCAAAAGGCTTGTATACTAATGTTCATGCTGGCTTTATTTGTAAGAGGCAGAAATGGTAAGCAATTCAGATGTCCACACAGGTGAATGGTCAACAGAGGGTCGTGTATTCATCCAACGGAATGGTGCTCAGCCAATAAACCCAAATGAGATACGTGGAGCAAATGGATGTGTCTCAAAAATATTCCAAAGTAAGAGAAGACAGACAGAGAAGCGTACATGCTGTGTGATTCCATTCACATGAAACATGAAAAGAGGGAAGACGAACAGAGCATGATGCCGTGCCGATCCGGGGCTGCCCGGGGTGGGACTGACTGCAGAGTGGCACTGAGCGAACTTGCTGGGGACGCATTCCACATCTTGATACAGGTGGTGATTTCATAGTGCATTCACTTGTCAAAACTCATTGAGTTATGCACTTAAAAGGAGTGACTTTTGTGGCAGGCAAATGATGTTTTAATATAATTAATTAAAAACTAAAATCTCTTAATGCTAAAAGTAACAAAACCAATCATAGCAGCAGCAGCAGCAGCAGCAGTGCCAACAACAACCAAACCTTGAGAATGTCTTATTGCATGGTTCTTCTTATTGCAGAAAAAGGATTACTTATCTCCATCCAGTTATGGAGGATATAAAATACAGAATGGCAGTATCATAAAATTTAAGGAGAGTGCAAGTTCCAATTCAAATACAACTATGATCGAGCCTTTTCACATTAACAAATTTAAACTTGACAAAAGCAGGAGAGAGAGAGAGGCCTTCACGGCTCCACTTTTATATTAGAGACAACGAGCCTCCCAGAGGTCAAACAGCTGGCCCAGAGCACGGCGAGGTAGAAGCTGGGATTCGGGCTCCTATTTTGCACGAAATCCAACGCTCCTTCCACTGAGCTGTCTGTCTTCTTATGCAGCCATTTTAAAATCTTTTCAATAACCAAAGCTAACAATGTCCTTTCCATCGCTGGGCCTTAAATTGTATTTCTTTGATGTTATTGGATGGAAAACGGCTTTTTCACTTGGCACTGAGATTTTTTTTTCTTTCACAAATCTTCTCAATCGCTAGCTTTCCGGAGATTGGGGGGGTCTTTATCTTCCTTGCAGGAGGTACAGCATCTTCGAACAGTCAAATTAAATTGACTGTGATAATAGCATCTTCTCTCCTCAACTTGCATGGCTGATGAGAGTAGAAATTGGTACAGTATTTCTGGAGAGCAATTTGGCAATAGGTATTAAAACTCTTAAAGTCTGGTGTATCTTGGGACTGAGAAATTACCCTTCTGAGAATCGATCTTGAGGAAACGATCAGAGATGTGTATACGGGTATATATGCACAAGGATGTTCATTACAGCATTATGAACTGGAGCCAAAAGAATAAAAAGGAAACAAGCTACATGTCTGTGTCAGAAACTGTTGTTTTTCTTCTATTATCATGTCTCTTCCTTAGCAACAAGAACCCGGGTTTGTAGATGAACACAGGGCCCTCCCTTACAGCTACTTAGGATCACTGGACGCGTTGTGTGTAATGCTAAGACGTCTCCTTAAAGAATCACACTTTCCTTCGACCTTTTCCCTTCGGCTTACTGGGTGGTGAGTGTAATGGTTGCATTTGAAGCATACATACATTTTTGAACGTGAGGCAGTATACTCTGAGGATGACAGAATAGCAAGATAGAGGCGTCTGGGCCTCTGTGGGGATCCCCGCGCAAGGTTTGAGACTTAATGAAAGAACATTTGCACGAAAGTTTGCATTTTCTTTTGCAGGAAAGAAAATCATTTCCAATCTAGTTTAAGCATTGTATGAGTATTTGAATTTCCCTGCCACAAATATGAGCCAGACCTAATCTAGCAAATACACTGCTCGACAGCAAAGACATGGTTAAATTATAGTATGTGCTTAGGGTATAGTACAAAGCAACCATAAAATGAAATCATACACGACTCCCTATTAACATGAAAACAATACAATTTTCACAATACAAGGCTAAGAAAAAAAAGGAATGGGCTGCGTTCAAATGCAGGGTAAAGACAATATTTGAAAATTCTTTTTTGTTACATATGTACAGACTCATCTATATGTGCATTTATATGTATCTCCATGTTTTTATGTGCACCACATATATCTCTATATATGTCTATATACAGGAAGAGGGAATATATAATGTAGAAATATAAACATATGACATATAAATATGTAATATATAAAAATATGAAAATGTTGACAGCTATCTGTTTGGATAGTGAAAGTGCAGATTTTGTTTTAATGTGGGGTTTTCTGTGTTTTTCACATCGGGTATGCAGGACATTGGAAGGAAGAGCTGTCAAAATGAAATAATCTTCTCCCCAAATAAAGCAAGTCTAATTGTGACTCACTGATTTTAAAGAAAAAGGCTATATAGTAACAAATAAATAAAGGAAAGAAGAAATTACGTATTGAGGAAGTCTTTTCCCTGTACAGTGAGCATCTTAAAATATGTGCTGTGGCTGCATATCTTATTATGCTGGTGCATGAATGGTTGTGATTACTGTTTAAAACTGTATGGGAGCCAATTATTTAGTAGGTGGGTGAATGTGTATATTTTATGATTCCTCCTCAAACAGGATGTGAAGCAGAGGGACATTCTAAAGATGACATCTAGCGGTTGCTGTGGTAACCTCTGAGCTACATTTTAGTGGTGTTTTATGTCAGTTTCTAGAGTTGGAATTAGCATTTTCTTGGCTTTAACATACAGGAAGGAGGCAGCAATCGGTGGCTACTAACCCTTACAGACCGTGTTTATGATTTCCGTTCAGCTTGAGAGAGAGTCGTGGAGCACAGGGAGGTGTTGAAGAACACCCCTAAAATGATGAAAGGAATCTAACACCTATCTTAGTGTGTTCATGGTGCCTTTAAAGAACTGTCTCTCCAGGTAACAAGTTCATGTTTATTATAGAACACTTATGATGCAACAGTCACAGTGCTCAGTGCTTTGTAAATACCATTTTATTTATATCTGCTCCCTGACTTACACTTGACAATAGTCCTGCCAAGTAGTAGTATCATGGCCATTTTGTAAAAGAAAACAAAACGGAGGCTTAAGAGAGTTTAGCTGAGTTGTCCAAAGTCATTAGGACGTGCTGGTACCGGGATTCAAACCCAAGTCACCTGCCCACAAGCTTACCTATGGCCCTATGTGGTGACCAGGTGGCTTGCCTGTGCTGCCTGGTCTGGATCTGTTATAAATGGCCCCTTTAAGGGAGACATGGCGGTGACACTCCCTTACCCAGTCTCATCTTAATCAGTCACACTTATTCAACAGTATTGTGATTGTTGACGGGTCCTTCTTATGCCAAATGCACCGCTAAGCTCACAGGAAAAACTCTGCCACGTCGTAATTGTATCTGGGAGTCTGGCTCTGAGGTGAGGCGGGATGGCGAGAGTGGAGGACATCTCATCAGAGTGCTGGGAGAGACGCACCCCGGCTGAGTCCGTGAGAAGGTGCTCCCCCAGAGAGCAGCCCTGGCGGGCCGCAGTGACATGTCCTTGGAACTTGTCGGAAATGCAGAACCTCGGGTAGAGCCACAGGAGCAGAGTCTGCATTCTAACAAGTTCCTCGCTGGTCAGCGGTCACGTTCATGTTTGCAAAGCTCTGCTTTAAAGACCACGCAGCATGGCAGCAGCACGTGTGGAAAGCACCGTCGGCACGGGGCACAGCACGCGCCAAGGCACAGCCCTGGGGATGCGTCAGGCAGTTGCAGGGACGTCTCCCACCCAGCGGCGCTGTGGCAGGCCCTGTGGCGTGCAGCACGGGGAGCAGTGGGCCGATAGGTGGGGCTGAGTTTCCGTTAACAGCCCCTTCAAATTTATAAAGCATTTCAGCTTTGCAATAAATTAAGAACTTAACCTTTGTGTAGTATATAATTCCGTTACATATTTCTTTTTGTCTTCGCATTGCCAAACAACTCTATTATTAAAAGGTATTTATGAAGGTTATTAAAAGAGAATGGAATACATCCTAGAGGCAAATAGGAACGTTTGAGAATGCTACAGCTGTCGCCCATTTACTGCCAGGGGTTTGATGGTTAAGTTGACCGGGGAGATTGAAAGCCCACACGTCCTTGACCTTTAGGAATAGGTAGAACAAGCAGACGAAGTACTATTTTGCATTGATCAGGCCCTCCTTTGCTCTCTCAGTCTGAGAAGGAACCCAAATCTCTCCTCCCAGGCTCCTTGGAGGACGTTTCCTTGAGAGACAAGCCATTTTATAAAGTTGTCAGCTGTCCTGAATAAAGAAAACAGATCAAGCAGCCAGGAACAAGAGAAACAGATAAGAGGTGAATCCCTCAGTTGAGGCGGAGCCTTGCCTGCCTTGGGTTAAAAGGAGATGAGAACACTTTGGGACGGTGGGCGAGTGGACGGAATGAAATCATCATCAGTAGGCTGACAGCAGTGTTTCAGGGACAAGAATGAGTCCACAGAGACATCGAATGGCTGGTTAAAGGACAAGGACACGGGACATTTCCTGTCAGGGTGCTTGGGTTTATCAAGCTAGAGGGAAAGGGGGGAAGACACGTAACCACGCTTCCTGCTCCTGCACCTTGAGCCCTGCTAACGAGGACATTCTTTGTTCCCACCAGGTGGTGACTTAATCGGTTCCCTTGTGGAAGTTTAAGGGCCACATTACAAGATGTGATGGCCGGGTTCCCAACAAGTCAGATCTTGGGAGAGTTGCCTTGTACTCAGTCAGGATGGCTGTCACTGCTCTGATACGCTTACCCTTCTCCAACACAGCAAATGGCAAATAATTGCAATTAAAAAAGAAACCCTTTCGGAAAAGGGAAAGCCACACACAACGGCCATTGTCCATAGCACATAAGCATACCTTGTTGGCCAGACAGACAAGGACTGTGTACTCCGACTGAGGTGTGTGTTCCCGGACTGGCCACGACGGCCTCCCCGGGTTCTGGTCACCCGATGGTCTTTCTCCGCCATTGTCGGTTGTAGTCACAGCTGAGCTGGACATTGGGATGACATTCCAGGGGTTTTAGCAAGGAAACAGGCCATTTTGTTTGTTTGTTTGTTTTTTAACGAGGTTTCAGGACTCACAGTCTCTTGTTTACCAGGTAATAGCCTTGTATTTATTTGCATTTGATCAACACCACGATCAAAACTGGAGACAGTGCAGAAATTTGCTCCCAGCCTCAGCATTTCCATCTCCTAGCAACAGCCCTGGATGCTTGGCTCATGCCCTGAGCCCTCAGCTTCAGTGATTGCCACCGGAGTCTCCACAGCGCCATTCACAACCATCTCTGGGGGTGACAGCTAATATATGCCCCATTGTTCCCAGGTGGCATCCCCAGGCGTGGCTTTTTACCTGAAGGTGAATGCCATTTTTTCTTAAGTGGACTGCAGGGGACTTTGAAAGGGAAGAGGGGGCTCACGAGACCTCAGTGTTATCTTTCTGATTATTTTTTGCCTTATTTTTTTGGCACGAATTTTAGTTTGGAGGAATTAAGTTTGCTTTTTCTACCCTTAAGACTTGCCAAGATGGCTAACTTTCAGCCCTCGTGGATTATTGCCTCAGTCAGAAAGGGATTGTTTTCGTGAAATTATATTTTCTTCTCTTTCTGCTCTCAGTGGACTGTGTTCAAATGTAGAGTATGTTTTCCTTAGAAAGGTAGCCCAAACCTTCCAGTCCCTAACCCCCATGCTCTGGCTTTAATAGATGCATGGTCTGAACCCTGAACTATGAATACTCACAGTTTACTAGCTAACACGTAACAAGAATGCAGGTCAACCTCTAGACTGAGTGTAGATAGTTCTTCAGGGACCTCCTCACCACGTCCCTCATATTAGAGTCTGTTACTTATCATTCCTTTCTCAATTTTGGAATTCATTATGATTGTTGAAGAGGCAAATAGAAATCCAACCACTAATTGGCTTGAACATAGAAAGCGTAACTTGCTGTTGTACTTCGCAGTTCAGTGGGAGATCAGGCATGGTTGGATCTAAGTGCTCAGTGCTGTCTTAGCATTTCTTTGAGAAATGTGGGCTTCACCCTCAGGCTGGCACTCCCATTCAGCTTAGTCTTCTTAGGTCAGCAACCCCAGAGGAGGGACTGTCCCTTTGTGAATAATTGTAGCAATAACCCTGAGCTGACACCCAACAGCCATGATTGTCTGGGGTTAGGAAACATACTCTACTCAACTGTGTCAGCCTCTCAAATGTGTCCCCGCCGTGAACCATCCACTCCGACCAGCTGGTCTGGAAGCGCGGGGCCTGCCCTTCTCCCCAGCACGCCCGTGTCCCTCCCCTGTTCTCTCCATCCCCAGAAGTTCTGTCTGACTGAGATTTCCATGAAAACTTAGAGGTCATCTGTGGTGTCCACTCGACGTGAATAACTCTCCATGTCCTCTGGTACTTGAGACCTTCGCTCACCTCAGATGGTTTTATTTGATGTTTGTTTGTTCAGTGTTCAAGTATTTTTTTTTTCTACAGGCTGTGAGCTTTATGTTATCACCAATATGATCAAACATCTGTTGGTAAAGGGTCTGAAAGCGTCCGAGTTGCTGGTGGACATGAACTTTTGTATAGAGTGGGAGGAGAGGTCCAGGTAAAAGGAAAAGAGAGCGAGATGAAAGAAGGCACTGATGTCAAGTGCTTTTCCATATTTATTCTTTTCTGCTTTTCTACATTCTCTGGTGGCGGGGGGAGGGCATGCCTCCTCCCTACAGGGTTTAAGAGTACAAAGTATGTTCCTCGAGCCAATGACGGCCAAGGGCCTATCTATCTCATGGACTCACTTGAGATTTAAGGCATCCCTGAACCAAAATGGTAAAATATTTCTCAGCATTCATGAATTAATTTCCTTCATGCAGCTTTACTAATAAAAGCAGCACTTTAAATGCTAGTTCTATGTAGTATTTTAAGATTACATAGTTTTGATAATGTCTTTGTTAACATAATGATCCTATGGAAAACTTTTTTAAAGTGAAGATTATATTATATTATTTCAATCCTTCTTTTTTGTTAAGGGGAATTTATGATTATGCCAATATTCTATAGTGGATTCCTGTGCTTTTCTCCAGGTTAAAGCACTTACGTAATTGATAAAATACTATTTGCTTCTACGCTACACTTGAACATGGTATTTTGGCTGACTTCAGGGCTGAATTATTTTCCCTGAATTCATTTTACAAGAAGGACCGAAATTTGTTGGTAACTGCTCTCACAGATGACTGTACAGTCAAGACCTAATAAATTGATTATGCAATGGGGTCACAGGAACGTGAGAACAATGCTTATGAGATAAAACAATTTCTCTCTGTTTGGGGGACTCAGGCTGCTGAAGGTTGATTCTAGTTTTTTTCTTGAATAGCTGATTTTAAAAAAAGGACTTGCTGGGTTGATTTGTTTTCTTTCAGTCTTAATATCTTCAATTTCTAGAAGTAACTTCTTGAAGGTGGTAAACATTGCACTTGAGAATATTTTACTCATTTGTCTCCAGGATGTTTGCTCAGTTGAGAAATGAAAATGTGATACAAGATGGAGTGATTTGTTATAAATGGCACAGAAACTGTTTCTGGGCCAGGAAAGTATTAGTTCAAGGTCCTAGAGCAGTTGACGCTGACTCTGACATGCGGACACCACAACCCAGCCTAATTTTCACATTAGGAACTTTCCTATGGCTCCATCCCTGCCCCCAACATATTTTATTAGTTTTATGTAATAAGAAAGGGGGAGTATGCAAAGGCACAGGCTGTATTCTGAATTATGGGACCCCCCCCCCAAGTTTATGGTGAGAGTTACTTTAGTTTACTCATGGAGAGCTTTCGTGTGCAGAGGAACACACTAGTGTTTCGTATTCAGAGGAAAGGAAATCTTCTGTTGTAATGATTGGAACTGAATCTTCTGGAGTTTTGGTATTTCTGGGGAAAGCTAACCTGCCTGGTGCTTTTGTTTGCAGGAAGAAGATAAACACTGTAGGGAATTCACCAAACTCCTCTCCCTTAACCGTTTTTAAAAACCAAACTGACCACGAGGCCTGCTCTAGTCCGGTTTTGGCCTTCCCACGGTGGTGGCAGTGCCCCTGTCCCCACTGTTTGTTTTGCTTTACATTTGACTCCAACAGAGACCAAAACTACCTTTTATGGGCTTGCAGTTTGCATGTGCTGGCAAACGGGAAAACAAGCCGTTTAGAGCACATTTCTGCCACAGTGCGTTTAATATTGAGATGGATTTTTATCTAACAGAGCCAGCAGAAGGGAACACAAGAGCACCCGGCGCTCAGGGTTGTAAACACAGCTTCCTGATGACACATCCCTGGGGGGACAGATCATACAGTTTCTATATTATTTAGCGTGTCACTCTACTGGCACAAACTGATTTTTGCCTCAGAAAATGTCTCTTCTCTGAAACCCCAGCTGTCCTTCATTCGTAAAGCTGTTTTTTTTTTTTTTTTTTTTTTTTTTTGTTTTTTTAAAATAAGGTTGTTGCTTACTAGGAAGCAATGCTAATGCTAATACTGCAACACTAACAATAAAGCACATTCTTAATCGAAAATGGTCTCCTGGCTGCCAAACAGCTGGAGGAAACGTGGGGGAAATGCAATCAAGCCCTTGAACATCATAGCTGGTGTTTCCAAACAGAAGGGTCCAGATGTTTAGCACAGGGGAGGTAATACGTTTGATTACTTGCCTTTTTCATATTTTCTCTGGGCCTTTTGATGTTCTGTTGATAGAGTCGTGGACTGTTCTTCATTTTCAGTGCACAGAGCCATTTTTCTGATGGTGAGTGGTGACAGTAATGCGGAAGCCAGGCCTGGCAGGGCCGTGGGAGAGGAGCAGACGAGGCTCCGACTGTGGTGAAATGGGTCCCTCTTCTGGCTGATGTGCACGGACGCATTTGCCTTTTTAAAGGCATCAGCATGATCAGCCCAGGGAAGGGGCATCTAGGAATTAAGAAGCTGGGTGGAGGGATCAGATCCTTTTGTCTTTCCTGAGACAAGGGGCCAAATAACCAGTCGCTTCTTTCGGGTACCCACTTCTAGGAGAGAAAGCAAACTTTTTGGGCCCTTGAGGAGACTGGTTTAAAGGGAATCTGGTGTCACGAAACTGAAGTAGAGTTGTTCCCTTCCTTAGACCGATGCCTCATTCAGCAACATTAAAAATCTAAAGTATACAAAATGAAGCATCTTCTCTTTTTAGGGGCTCAAGCACCCAATCCAAATCAACTCATGCTTCTCACTGTACCCGATGTGGGGTGTCTGTACTATACTCAGAGTCATTGCCAAGTGCTGCACTAAATTAAAAGTATCTCATCGAGCGTGGCTCAGTTTCAGCGCTGGAGCTGTAGATCCTGGTACTGGAATAAATGCAACTCCCTCCTAAGAGTGAAAGAAAAATAATCATTTACTGACATGTCCCCTGCAGGAATCAATAACATTACAGATCACATAGGAGCCAAGAATAGCCTGGGCGTATTAATAACTCAGCGTGTTCATGGATTTTACTCAAGATGACTGGTTAAGGAACACTCTGCTCTGATGACTCCATGGCACGAGAAAGAGTGTCATCATTAACATGCGCGACTGTTTGTCATTTAGAACACTTCACACGTAAAGTATGACTTAACACAGGACTATTTATTGTGCTGGAGACAGATGGTTTAATGTTTCTTTAGCCTTCAGCCTATCAGACCACCCGTGGTTTTCTTCAGCCAAGGGCTTTTCAAAAATAATTGGTCTATAGCAATTTTCTAGCACGACTGACTGCGGTATATCTCCCTAAATCTTTTTTTCCCCTTAACTGTCCCTTACAGTGGTTGGTGGTTGACAGACCTCCCCATCCGGCACTAGTTCTCCCCTACTGACATAGAAGGAGATAAACGGGCTGAAATTTCATCATTAATGGGTTCTTTGCTATGGAAAAGCCATTTGGAAAGGATTACTGTGGAAAACAGTTCTTCCCTGATCAGACATTGCCTGACTCTGGAGAAACCATTCCCTCCGAATCTTCCAATACAGGAGATGATAAGCCAGCATAGACGGGGACCGCTGGGTGGCAAAGGATACATAAACGCCATCATTTCCGCAGGGTGCAGAACAAGAGCCGTCGTGCCTCTGTCTGGGGAATCCGCCGTGCGCTTAGGCAGGAGTAAAGAGGCTGCAGATCCGCTGCTCGTGATAGCAAAGTGGGACTCCAGCACACTGGGAAAGCAAGCGGGATGCATTTTTACAGCGCAAACTTCGGTGGGGATCTCAATGACCCTCTGCACTGCCCTGGCCACTGTTCAGGTCTGCTGGCCCTTCTGGGAGCCTTCTGAGCAGAAGGCCACCGGAGCCTGCAGATTGGCCCAGAAGGATGCTTGTTTGCATCTTCTTTGCTGTGTAACCTCCCTGCTAGGGTTCAGGAGAGGCATGCTTAGGCTTGGAGCAGAGAAAAGGAGCGCACAGCAGAGAGGTTACACGGCGAGCGTCTCCCGATGTGTACTCCTGAGGGCTTCGAGGACTGGACGTGTGAGCGCCAGAACGCGATTGGCGTTTCTCTTTGACGAGCAAAGACGTCTCACTGGAGCCTCCGATTTCCCACTGACCCTGTGGCTGCTGCCCCCGGCAGGGTCTTGCACGGAAACGTTCAATTTCTTCCCCTACGAGGAGGAAGTCCCTGGCGCCTTTATCAACCTGACCAGCTCCTGTTTCATTCTCAGACAGCGGCACTGCAGTCCCTGCAGCTCTGCCTGGCCCTGCTGACGGCGGCCATGGTGGCGCTGGACGTGCCCGGCCACATGAGTCGTAAGGCCAGGGACTCGGTGCCACCTGGCGGAGCACTGGTGCCGCTGTCGCCAAACAGGGATATCAGGGACCCACTGGGCGGCGCACCTCGCCATGGTCTAGCCTGAAGCCAGCAGCTGCCACCTTCCGCTGGTGGCCATCGTCGCTGCCACGGTGACTTGTTTCTGCCAAGGCGAGGCTACTAAGACGTGGAGGAGGAAGCCTCGAAAGGGGGCCCATGCCAGGGGTGGCCTGGGTGGCCCAAGTCACAGAGCGCTGGGGCCGGCTCTGGGGGCTTGGAGCTGAGGTTCTTCGTGGAGACCCTGCCTCGTTCCATTTCCACCGAGATGTCCCAGTCCAGGGACAGTCGGGTGTGCTGTGCTCCTCACCTGTGGGCCCAGGGAGAGCTCACTAGCACTCTTAGGGTGCTCGTTAATGTTTAGTAGATTGTCATGCGGGGAGCATTCTGAAAATTCAGGGCCTGATGAGGTTGGGACTTCCAGTGTCTGATTTGGGGGCGGGGGGACTTGTTTTTTTTTTTTTTTTATTTGAGAGGAAAAGTTTCTCACAGACGAGGACAGATGGCCTGATGGCTGTGTGATCATTATCCCCACGTCTGTTTCTGCTGCTTTTGCCCCTGGTGATTTCCGTATGGGTCCGATTTGAATACCTTTGTGGGTCAAGGCTTAAAGACTGTCTTCTGGAAGCGCTCCAGATGAGGGATGTTGTGCCAAAGCTGTCAGGTTTGATGTCTAAGGGTGACCGTGTTTTGCTGGGTATAATGTGTGCCCACGTTTTTGGCCCAAACTTTCAGGGGAAAAACATCTTTTGGTTTAATTTTTATTTTTTATTTTTTAATGCAAATTTTTATTTGTTTTTATGTAGGTAATGGGATTTTAGCATTTGTTTTTTTAATTTATTTTTATTGTTAGACTTATTGGAGTGACATCTGTTAGCTGGTTTAATTTTTTTTAATGCAAATTTTTATTGGTTTGTATTTAGGGACTTGTTTTTTATATTATAACGGAATTTTAGCATTTATTTTTTAACATTGTGCTACAAGAAATTTTATGTAACATTTTTAACTCATAAGCATAAATAAAAGAAACACTTACGTAGCTACAGAATTAGTACCACCCATGTATAATGCGCATCCGTATTTCCCCCCTCAGAAATTTGGGCAAAAAAGTGCTCATCATACGTGGGAAAACACGGTAACTGCTGCTGTCTTCGCCTCTTCTTCTATAGGATCCGTCTCAGTCCCTTTTCCTTTCCCCTCTCGGTGTGGACAGGATAAATCGGCCGTAAGCTCCCGGTAATTTCAGAGTATTTATCACTGTCTCTGCACGTGTTTATGGACAACAGAGTAATTCTGTCCCGTTCACTTCTGGTACCCAAACACATCCGGATGAATTTAGTGTGACGGAACGTGGAAACGGTGACAGTGAGCTCAGTGGCAGCAGTTCCGGTGTCAGGGATTGCCGAGCTAGAGGGTAAGTTCCAGCCCCTCCAAGTCATTGCGATCCTGTGCACCTGAAGGAGCAGGAAAGAAGCCGCAAGCAGGCCCACCCGTGCGTTCGCGGCGGGAAACGCGCTGAGTGCTGCTGAATGGGCTGACGTTTTTGATCACTTGGTCCTTAGCTGGTTCCTTAGCTGGTTCTGTGGATTTTAGATACTTGGCATGTATTGATGTGTTTATTCCCTGTCATAAATCCAATGAGGTAGGAAACTGAGACACACAGAGTTCGTGCTGGCGTTAAGGTCTCACTTAGCCCAAGAGTTCTGGCTGTAGATTGCCTGCTCTTAATTACCCTGCTAAGCTGCCTCTCTATTAATGCACAAAAGATGAAAACACCTACAAATCAGAGTATTGTGCCTCTGAGTACTAAAACACTTGTGTGCCACAAGCACTAGGGATAACTTCCCAGATGGGGACAGCACACGAATCAGTGAGTTCCATCTCGGCCAAGATGCCATTTGCTGGGAGTACGTGAGTATGTGTTTTTGTTTGGCTTTGTTTTATTTAGAGAATCTTGCACTGACACAACCTCATGCTCCTCAGTCCATCTGCTATAGGGTCTGGGGGTTTTGTTTTGGACTAAATTCTCTGTGATGGTTGGTTTTGGAGTGGTACTCCCCATGGAGAATGGTATCAGCAGTCAGGAAGTGTTCTGCGTCATCTCCGTGTAAGTGGGTACTGGATCTTTTGTCCCTCAAAGAAGACACTTTACTCTCAAAGATGAGTCCTAATGGTATATCCTATTGATTCAAGAGCCTCCTCCTCATAGTGGGCATCTTGCCCACTCTGTGTCTCCATGTCTCAATTTTTTAAAAACTGAGATGACTTCTATAAGTGTCTGTATCCTGGTCCCCTTCTTCTGAATATTCTCTAGTTTGTAAATATCCCTAAAATGAGGCACTCAGTGTTGAACACAGAGCTTCAGAACCAGCCCTTCTAGTGACTTCCAAATTCAGGTATCCATTAGCCTACTCAGCATCTCCATTTGGGTGTTTAATGGATGTGCTACACCTTCAAAGCCAGGCTTGTGATTTCTGTTCTCCAAACCTGTTCTTCCTCTAATGTTTGTATCTTGGTAGATGATACCTCTATTCATGTCGTTGCCTGCTCCGGCCCAAATCTTTCAGTCATTCTTGGTTTGTATCTTTCCGATCTATCAGCAAATCCTGTGGGGTTTAGTTAGGAAATATATTCTCAGTCAGTGCTCTTCCCACTACCTCCCCTGCTGCTCCTCGGCCCCAGGCACTATCCCCGGTTGCTTGGACCTCTGCAAGAGCCTCAGGACTGGCTGCTTTGCTTTCACACTTGCCCTCTTGCCCTCTGTTCCTTGCACAGGAACTGGAGTGACCCCCTTTAATCAGACCACATCACTCAACTCTCCAAAGGTGTCTCACTTAAAACAAAACCTTCATGGTGTCCCCATTACTACTGCTGTGTAACAAATGAGCCCAAACTGCAGCCTTTGAGAACAATCATTCTCAGACCTCAGGGTCTTGCTGGCCCCTCCGCCTGGTAAGTATTTTCTGGACGTCTCCATATTATTTACTTCCCGCCTTCAAGTAGCCCTTTGCTTAAATATCCACCTTTTCAAAGAGGTCTCCCATTCCTCAGATTGCCTCTGTCCCCATCCCCTCCACCCTGTTTTTCTTCATAGAGCGTGTATCACTGCCTGACACTATTTTATACATTTATTTGTCACCTGGTCTATGTTGAATCACCAGCATCAAATATGTGCTAAGGTTTTTACTGAATGCATGAGTGAAGGTGTGGTCTAATCAGCATGTACGTTGCAACTCTCTGACTATTTCTTATGATAATATGTATTTTAGATTAGGTTTAAAATTGTGTTGAGGTTTTTAGAATTTCCATTGTGCTGGTTTATTTTGTTGGAAAATTTTCAGTCATCTTAAAACTTGAAGATTTTACAGTAAATTTACCTTTCTGGATCATTTAATGTTAAATTAGGTTTTTCAGGAAAAAAAAATTCCTGGAACGCCTACTGTTTATTCTCTATTTAGGGAGCTACCAGCTTATTCTTGCTTTAACTCAGCTTCCTCGTCATAATAGCAGTCAGGCTCTCTGAATCCATGACAGCTCAAGGTACCGCTGTGGCCAACAGTAATGATCAAGGCAATGTCGTAAATCTAAGGAGAAATAGTTTGTTGTTAATAACAATCACAGTATTTCCTGTTACTTATATTCAACAGCTACATTTTATGTATTTAATGAACATTATTTGCACAGCAACTACTATGAGCCAAGAACTCTTCTAGGTGCTTTAACTTGCAGAAATCTTAACTCACTTCTCATAATAATGCTATTAGGTAGATACTACCTTTTTTTTTTTTTGACCATTTCATTTTATAGTCATTTATTGATTAGCGGCTGTATGTCACATTGTTATGATAAGTTGACGGAGCAATTGTTTTGTTTAAATTCTAACAGGTGAGAATATAAAACAAATGAGCTTAAATGTAGTAAGAGTTTTATTAGGTAAAGGAAGAACTCTTTTACTATTGAGGCCATTAAATGTTCAAATACGTTATCAAAAGTTTCTAGAATATTTTTTCTTGGAAGCTCTTTGAGAACACAGCCTAAGGTGGCATAGGTGTTGAAGGCTTCGGTTTAGACTAATGGTTCCACAATCTGACAGTATCAGGATCGCTTGGTTAGAATTTTTTAAAACCCAACTTTATTGAAGTGTAACTGACCAACTCGAAACTGTACATGTTTCAAGTGGAATTTCATAAGTTTAGACTTATAATGTATATACCCACAAAACTATCGCCACACTCAAGACAATGGGCGTATTTATCACCCCCAAAGTTTTCTCGTGTTCCTTTGTAGTTCTTTCTCCTACCTGTCCCTAGGCTACTGTCATCTGCTTTCTGTCACTAGCGATGAGTTTTCATTGTCTAGGATTTTACATAAATTGAATTAAACTGGTTGTGCTTCTTTTCACATGGCTTCTTTCACTCAGCATTTTTATTTTGAGTTTTGTCCATGTTGGAATGTGTTTCAATGGTTTATTCCTTTTTTATTTGCTGAGTAGTATTCCATTTATATGCTGTCCAGAAAAAATCCAGCCATAAAGGCCTCTATTTTTCATGTTATATGGCTGGATACTTTCTGGACAGCCCTCATATATATTCCATGTATGTGTGTGTGTGTGTGTGTGTGTGTGTGTGTGTGTGTAGTTGGTTTATCTGTTTATTCATTGCTGGACATTTGGGTTGTTTCCAGTTTTGGGTTATTATAAATAAATCTGTTATGAACATTTATAGACATGCTTTTGTATAGACATATGCTCTCATGGCTCCAGAATAAATACTTAGGGGTAGAACGGTTGGATCGTCCGGTAGGTATATGTTTAACTTTTGGGGAAACTGCCAAATAGCTTTCCAAAGTGGCAGTTCCATTTTATACTCCCACCAGCGTCTGGAGGGTAGTTCTGCAATGGGGGATCCGATGAGTCACTTTCACTTTTAGCATTCTAATAAGTGTGCAGTGGCATCTCATTGGGTAGGTACTATCAGGTAGCCCCATTTCTCATAGGGGGAAACTGAGGCATAGAACTGTTGGAGTGATTTGGTCAAGTCCCTCGGCTGTGAGAGTCAGAGCTGGGCTTCCAGCTCTGCCCGTCTGGCCCTGGAGTCCAAGCTTTTATCATTCTGCTGTAGTCTCAGTAGGTGTGAAACATGGATTTTCTGGGTCTTATAAAGGTTTGGGGCCTGATTTACATTCCTGAGGGTGTTTCTCTTTTTTACTTTAAAGGAGATGTTCTGGTTTATGGTTGCGTTTACCCTCAACCTTGCTGCTGCGTTTTCTTGTGAAACTTTTAGTGGGATTCTTGATCGGGTGGCGCTCAGGGTGATGGCAAGATGGTTGAATGAGATATTGACAGCTGGAGAGAAGACGCCTGGGGAAGGTATTTTTATTGTGTTTGCAGCTCACTCTTAATAAGTAACACAGAGCATAAATGGGTTAGTAAGTACACTGATAATTCATTTTAGATTGTAATTGTAACCATTCCTCCCACCCAGCCTGCATCAGAGAACCCGGCTAATCGTCTCGTTTCCTCGCTTGCATTTTATTTCCGTTTCATTTCCTCAGTGCACCAGCAGGTGGAAGCCCAAGTCATTGGTAGAAAATGCAGAGGAGGAAAATAAAAAAAGAAATAAGCAGCAAGAAAACCAGGCCCCGAACGACGGGATGCGGTTCGCATTGTTTAGCACATTGCTGTGTAGTCTTCTGGTTTTTAAAACTTGTAAACGATTCCGTGCTACGTCCATATTGTTGCAGCTCACTCAAAACGAGAAACATTTGGAAATCCTGAAACGTCACTTCAGGAACCTCAGAGCAGCAAGAACCTGTCACCACATTGTGAAAATGGCCACAGGACTGCACTGTCTCCCAGTCCTGGCTGTCACGTGTCCCAGCTCCACGCCGCGGGCCCGCCAGGCCATCGCTCCCCTTGGCGGGCAGCACGGTGAATGCCATCATCTTTCCGTGGAGGCAGCACCTTCACGTGCCGCAGGAAGAGCACGTCACGCAGGCAGTAATGTCTGGGCCACTCACACTGACACGCTTCTCTCAAGTATTGATACGCCGGGTTGTGCGCGCCGGCCTTCTCGTTTTGATAGACATTTCCCTACATTACGTCAACAGTCAGCGTCGGAGCACACGATGATTTCACAGAATCCAGGATATTTTACTGAAGAGTCCTGGATGCAGTCTTTATTGCCACACACATAGTGAGGGGACGTAGGTTTGTAGCCTGGTAGGATGTAGGAATGTAGAAAGTATTGAAGCTGGCTGTTCATTTGCATGTGAGTGTGTGCAGCTTCACTGGGAACGTAGTTTGGCTTTGGATGACTTCAGGTTGGATGGAGAACCTGGACCCCAGCTGTAACCATAGGCCCGGGGGAGGGGGGGAAGAACAGGAAGCCGTGGGCAGGCACCGCTGGGCTGGGGGAACCCGAATTATTCCCCTAGCCTGACATCTGAGGGGGTTCTAGGGGGCAGTGGCAGATGGACGAGGCTGGTGATGAGCCATCGCAGCAGGAGCTCATTGAGAGGGGCGGATCTTCAGGTAGCTGGGGTGGCAAGAACCACAGGGAGTCCGAAGGCCTCAGTCACCCGGGTTGGGGTCCCCAGTGGGACTCTTCTCCCAGCTGTGGAGAGGAGGCCAGGTGGAAGTTGGGGCCGAAGACCAGGAGCCAGCAGAGGGACGGGAGCTAGCGTGCCGTGACTTGCAGGCTGCGTGAGCCGTGAGGCCCCATCAGGGATGACCCTATCCCGGGACAGCGAGGCTGGGTGCTGGGCCGGAAGCGCCCAGAGCGCATCTCGTTTCCTTCAGGATTGGCTCAGACCCTGGGAGGAACTGAGTCTGTGGGTGCAGAGTCTGGGCTCATCAAGAAGGGTCTGCACAAGACAACAGGATGATTTGTCTGTGGTCATACCATAAGTGAGGGAATTACGACATAACATGAAAGTTTATGAATTTTAGCTTTACAGTTGGATGACATCTTATACTCGTATGTGACACAACCCGGATCCAAGTATAGAACATTTCAACTCCTAAGGTTCCTTTATGCACCTTCCCAGGCAATCAATAACTCTTCCCAAAGTAACCACCAGTGAAACCTCTCGCCCCATGTATTACTTTTTCCTGTACTTGAACTTCATGCAAATTGAATTGCACAGTATATCTGCTTTGGTGCCTGGCTCAGTGTTATGGTTATAAGCTTCATCCATGCTGTTGTATCAGTAGTTCATTCTTTCTCACTGTCGTGTACTATTTCATTTATGAATCTGCCACAATTTATCCATTCTACAGTTGATGGACATCAGGCTGATTTCACGTGTTTAGCTTTTGTGAGTAGTGAATTCGTTCATACCTTTTTTTGGGGGAGGGGGGCTTGAGCATTTCTGTTGGCCATATACCCAGGAGTAGAATTATTGGGTCAAAGGGTGATGGACGTAGGAGTTGAACCTTGGATTTTCTTGCTGCACGATTACCCATAGTCCATCACCCACTGCATTAGTAACAGCTGACATTGATCAAGAACTCCCTGTCTGCTAGACACTCTCCTAGCTCTGTTTTTCTAAGCAGGCCCTTGATACAATTGAGAACTTTCTATAAGCTTACATAATAGCAGGGGAACTTTTATATTTGTTCAACAAATAAGATAGTCTTTAAATTGTCATTAAATAGCTGATGTACTGAATGTATGTGAATGCTTAGTAGCTTCTCTTTGAAAAGACCATAATATCCGTCTTTAACAGACTTGTTTTGCTCCTTGAAATGTATACAGTAAGAGTAGTGTTAGCAATTGATTAGTCATTTACTTGTATACTGTAATTAGCTAAGGAAGAAACAAATCAATTTGAAACCAATTTCCGTAGTCTGCACATGCACGGAAATTGATTGCGGACTTGAATTTGCTGAATAAAAAGGGAAGCTAGCTAATCTCCATTTGTATTTCATCGAGTAAATGTCAGGTATTGATTACTGTGGCTGACTCCTGGTGAGGCCACCTGTCTATCATTCTGGAAAGGTAGCACGGCACAATTACTGTGAGGTTTAACGAGGTGTGGGCTAGTCATTCCACTGGCTTGAGGAAGATGAAATATTTAGCTGTAGTAGTGGAAGGCAGGGCCTCAGCTAGCCACCTGTTCTAGCACCTTCTTTCAGACTCTGACTCGATTTACTGTCCATTGATTCTTACTGTTGGATGTTGAACAGAAAAGCCCTTTTGTAATGTGGGGTGGGAGATGGGGCCAAAACGGACTTCACAGGCTAACTGCCTTCTCCCAAGCTCTCGTGAATGCTTGACAATGCAACTTACGTTTTAGGGGGATGACCTGGCCTGGACATTCCAGAACAGGTTTCCACAGGGCGCCTCCTTTTCTTAAAGTCATCCATGCCACCTCGGTCAGACAGGCTTTGTGTGCGATGTGACAAGTTGTGATGCCTTCGGACCTGGCATAACACAGAAGGCGTAATCTCGCGCTGTGCTCGGAGTCTGCTATTCACGTAACAATTGGCCTGAGGTCACAGTGAAAATAATATCTTTTTTCTCAAAAGAGATCGCACATTCTCTTTGCTTTGGTTTCCTCACCTAAAATGGGGATAGTAGCACTTACGTGTACTTCATAGGGATTTTGTGAGAGCTAAATGAGATAGTAGCTACAAAATGCTCACAGCAGTGTTTTGCACCGAACAGTCACTCACAGTCAGAGACATTTCTCATTTCCCCCTGCCTTGTTTAAATTGATGTGGTTTCTGATTCTGAATGATCCTGAACTTTTTATTTCTTTTTGTTTGGTGCCATCTCTTCTGTTATTTCTTTTCATCTCTTTTGGTTGGCTATTACTATTTTTTAAACTAAATTTTCATTTGTCAAACAATAATGAAGCCCCCCCCAGGGGTCACACAGTTTTTGACAATGGTAATAGCATCTCGTGAGAATGACAAACCCTGTAGAAGAGACCTTTGTTCACAGTAGTTCCTGTAAAGTCAGATCAGTTGGTCATTTTGTCTTGTGGCTCTGTTTCAAGCCAGTGGTGACCTTGACAGTCCCGGGAGGATATTTAAAATATCTGAGTCCAGGATTACAGGTAACAATTGCGCTGGTTCTTTAGTTCTAGAATCCTTGGAAAACTCACAAAAGCTTGGTATTGCACTTTTACCTGCTTTGGTGAGTGTCAGTGTGCCGTGTAGTCCAGCCTGTAGGCCACCTGCTCTGTACCAGCCGCTCCCATCAGCCCCTGGTGCTGCTGGACACCGTGCGTGAGCCATGAAGTAACATATGGGTGAATGACCTGCTTCTAACCCAGGCCACTGTAGCTGGGACATAATTGATGGTGAGGCCTTGCTAAACAATGCGATAGCATCGTCCAGAAAAAACACACCCTAGGAGGGAGCTTCTTTCCAACCCCAAGTTTCTTTCCCTGCTTACCTGAGTCCCTGGTCCCCAGCCCGGGGCTCGGCTCTCCGCGTAGGTGTGTTTTCAGGGGGAGAACGGGCTGGCCAGGCCGGAGCGTGCATTCTCTCCGCGTGCAGGTTGGAATTCTCATTGTAAATGAATACAGTCGCGATTTTGGTTTTATGCATCTGTACCATAAGTTGGTTAAGTGATTCTGCTGTTCGGAAAAGCATCTGTCTGTTTTCATGCTGCTGGACAATCAGGGCTCTGGATCTGCGTATCTGAGGGCTGGACCCTGTATTATGGCAAATTGACAAAGATAAATGGAGCCAGGCCCCGAGGCCTCCTAGGGGACAGCCTGCTGGTCCTTCCCCAGGTGATATGCCACCCTGATCCCTGCACTGGACATGCCAGAGCGCTTGATTAAGTGTCTCCATCAGGTATGATGCGGCAATCACAGCTACGACCCGTGGCACTCTTTGTGCGTGTCCAGCGGTACTGCCCGCGACCCCGCGGGGCAGGTGTAGTTAGCAGGTGGCGTGCGCATCTTCTTTCTACACGGAAGCAATCGGAGGCTAAATTACTTCCACAAGCCACAGCCCTGGTGGCTGGTGGCCCTCCCATGCCCGACAGACCATGTTGTCCGGGTTCAGTGGACGCTCCACCTTGCCTTCCCTTGAGCTAGTTAGGTCTTCATTTTATGAGGTCCGTAGGGCTGGAAGTCACAGCACTTAAAATCCCATTGTGGCAGTTTCCTTGCTGCAGCCACTAGGAGCACAGGAAGCATCTAAATGCACGTTCGCCCCCCCACTCCCCATGCGATCGGCTCTTCGGCTGCATGCCCCGCATCCATCACGCACGCCCCTGATGGACGTGGGGGGCTGGCACGGAGGGGAGCTTTCCTTCCTCTCTCTGTGGTGCCTCCTCTGAGGCACGGACCGTTCGGGGTCCTGTTGAGATTTTGATTAAAAAAGATAGATATTGTGTAACTCCCATTAATGTTCTCTTTCTCCTGTAGCAAAACATAGGCTCTGGCAACTTTCTCAGGGGACTTTAATGTTTTCCATGTCGGTTGGCAAATTCAATTTTGGGATTTTACATAAAACACTGGGAAGCAGTTAGTGGCCTGGCTGGGGGTGATGCTTGTAATTCAGTGGTTCTGCGAGGTAACGCGAACCCCTTTGCGGCCCGGTCTCCCCCTCTGTCATCCACAAGCCACTGGCTTTCTGAGTGAGTCGAGGGAAACGATGTTTTCGTGTATGAAGCAGTTCCCTCCCTTTGGCCTGCTCTCTCTGGGTGCGGTAAGGCCAGGGCACGCTCTTGTAGAACGTTCCCTGAGGTAACGAGGCCTTCTATAGGCTTAGATGCTGGGAAATGTATTTGAAATGCTCAGTGCGCTGTGACTGAAGTTCAGATGGCACGTGATATCCCTGAGCACCTTCTAACGCCGCACCGACGGTTGCCCTTGTCTGTCGTCTGTCTGTCTGTCTCTATCTTAGCGCCTCAGTCTCCACCTAGCTGAATGTACATGAGGGCTGTCTGGAGAAAATCCCAGCACAAAGGCCTCTCTGTTCTTCATGTGACGTGGCTGGATACTTTCCCGACAGCCCTCGTGTGTAGTTTATATTCATTCATTGGTGCTGGGATTGAGTTAAGCTTTGCGGGTTACATAATTCTGCTTCTCCCTCTCCTCCGCCTCCTCTTTCGGCCACCTGAATACGTTTTGTTTTTCCTACTCATTAGTGCTGTTTTTTAGTGTTGAAATCAGGATAGGAGAGTGACGAAAGCCACGTGTATACACTTGACGTTTTTGTGATTTGGCAAAACGTGTGTTTTAGGAAACAGGTCAAGTAAATGAAGACGCCGGTTCAGAGCTGCGGGTTCCCATTTCTTCTAGGGAGCTGGGGCACTGAGGTCAAGGGGACAGCCTTGCTGAAACAGTATCCGCGTCGCCCCTTAAACCTGCTGTTGTTTCTCTTCTGGGACCGGCGCCATTGTCCTTACCAATACCGGGCCAGCAAGTGCCCACCCTCCCTCCAAAAGACGGCGACTCAGACTTGAAAAGCACTGGAGCCAGGTATCCCACGTTTGTGTTTTTAAAGAGCTTCAAGATGACGGGGTAGGAGAGTCACATCGATAGACTTCCTTTAACCATCAACATACAGAGAAGAATCCAGTCTCACGCGTTGCGTTCCTGTTGTTTTTAAACAGCTGCCTTAGCTGGAACCCACGCTTTCTAAGCAAACCAGAGACGTGATGTAATGTAAGACGTGTTTCCTGGACTGCGATGGGCTGATTGTGGTTACTAAGATTCCTTGGGGAGAGGAAGGTCATAGAATGTGTGTCTTATCAGCCCTACTTCTTGTCCACATTTGACTGCACTTGGGCCCCCCAGCCCCCAAACACACACAGACACACACACACACACACACATACAGACACACACACAGACACACACCCAGACACACACACACAGACACACACACACA